>ML822919.1:22313-43164 GCA_009831015.1 Picea engelmannii
TTAGGGTTAAAAGTTAATATTTAAACATTATTAGTTACTAGGATTATATTAGGAGATACAATGGTTAGGAATTATGTTGGAAAAGGGGAAAAGGATGGTTAGGAATTATGTTTGAAAAGGGGTGAGAGGTTATAGATTTTATATGGATTATAAGGTTTAGTGGATAATTATTATAAGGGATAAGGGTTAAGTATTATAGGTTATAATGATTAGGGATGATAGGGGATATACAGTTTAAAGGTTATAAGTTTTATAAGGTATATGTTCTAAGGGTTATAGGGGTTATGGAAATTACATGTTATAAGAGATAAGGATAGTTATTATAGGGAATGACAAATACATGTTCATATTATAGGGGTCGTTGTAGTGCTTATGTTTTACATTTATGATTACGTGGGTTAAAGATTATGTTAGGGATTATAAATGTAAGGATTATAATGTTTTATTGTGTGTTAGGTATTAAAAGGGTTAAGGTTGAAAGATTTTATAGGTTAGGGTTATATGAGCTACAAGGATTATTCATTATAGGTGCTAGTGATTATAAGCATTATATGTGGTACGGATAATATTAAGAGTTATGGTGTTGGATATTATATGGATCAATTATTAGGGTTTATAATGGTTATGTAGATTTTGAATTATAGGGGTTATGGGTTATAATGTTACCAATTTGGGTTTATATATATCAAAAGGGTTATAAATTAGAATGAGTTGTGGGGGATAGGTGTTATTGGGGTTAGACGATATAGCTATTATTATTACTTATTATAAGGGTCATAATATTAGGGATTATGAGTTATAGGATTAAGGGTTAAGTGTCAAAATTTATTGATGGTTAGAAAGATTAAGTATTAGGTGTTCATAGTGTTAGTGGTTAGACATTATATGTTATATAATTTAGAGGTTACAAAGGTTATACTAGTTGGGGATTACAAACTTATATTAGGAGATAAAGGCGTTCAAGGTAAAATTTCAATATTAGGGGTTATAGATTTATATTAGGTTTTAAAGGGTTGGGGTTTATGGCTTGTGTTAGGGGTGAGAGTTCATGTGATATTTAATAGGGGTTATATGATTTAGGGGTGACAGTTCATGTGATATTTAATAAGGGTTATATGAGTTAGGGGTGACAGTTCATGTGATATTTAATATTAGAAGAATTAAGGGTTATATGGGTTATGTTCTTAGGGAATTTAGGTATCATGGGTTAAGGGTTAGATGTTGATAGTTATATGGGTTATGTATTGTATGGGTTATAAGGATTATGAATTATATTATTAATTATAAGGGTTAGGAATTAGATTAGAAATAGGGTTAATTTTGGTTATATAGGTATTACAAGCGATGATTAGGTTAATTGAGTTTATAGGTGTAATTAGGGTTATAATGGTTATCTAGGCTATTGGAAAAAGGTTATACAAGTTAGGGAGTATATGGGTTAAGGGTGATAAATGTTACAATTGTTTTTAGTTATAAGATTATGCAAGTTTTGGGGCATACGGGTTATATGTGTTATAGGATTTAGAGAATATAAGGTTTAAGTGGATAAGAGTAAGATGCAATGTGTTATAAATGTTAGGCAATATATAGGTTAAAGTGATTAGAGGTTAATCTTTAAGGCTAAAAAGATTTAGAGTTAAACAAATTGTGGATTACGAAAGTTATGTAGTGGGGGTTATAGGGTTTAGTAGGTATAGGTGTTAACGGTTATAAGTGTTACATGGAATATTTCTTATGGTGATTAAAGGTTATGGAGGTAACTGCAGTAATCATTATAAGAGTCAAGGGTTGTAGGGGCAAGAGTTATATTCAAATATATAGAAGATATAGGTGATGGGGGTTATGGGTGTTATGTTTTATAATAATTAATAGTTATAAGGGTTTAGGGGAAGAGGTTATAGGTGTTAATTATGGATAAGGGTGTAACATCTCGCTCTTGTGCACAATCGATGTGACTTTTTCTTATGGACACTTGTGTTCAAGTGATCCAGTTCACTTTATGATTGACCGATTCGATTATGGAGCATGATGATCTTTGTGGATTTGATGATACGTTATTTTATGATATTTATATCGACAGGTGCTATTGACTGGTTTTCCTGAGTGTGTAGGACTTTGGATGTTTGAGGATGCCGATGGCATCGATGGATCTCCTTGGAATCTGGATAGAGTCAAGGAGAGTACGATTATGGTTCGAATTTTTTGATATTACATATGTGACATGTGACTAGGTATTATGATATTTATTGTCATCACTGACAAGTTTCGTTGATGGATGTAGGATGACGATAGCTTGCTAACTAGACTCACATTAGGAATAAAGGGGTCATGCATGACAACTAGAGATATTGAGGGAGAGGTTTGACAACAACCCTACCAAAGCCTACTAGCACTCTCGTTGTGGATCGAACTGTAGGTTAACGATTACCTAGTTTGAGATATCCACGATGTCGTGAGGGAAGACTAAGACAGTCACTCATGATGATTCTAATGGGCACACAATAAGGCAAGGTCCTTATTCCTTAGAGGCCCTTAGTCTCCCACAAAGTCACCTGACGGAGTATTTACTCCAGGGGTTGGACGTCTACCAAATAAGTCAAAAGGAGAGTGGCACCCTTGGCGCACGTAGTGCATCTTGAAGGGCACGTCGTGCACATAAAACAAGAATGCAAGCGAGTGGCACCCTTGGAGCACGTAGTGCGTCTTGAAGGGCACATCACGATTTTTAACTCCGGTAAGTTAATAAACCTAGGACCTAGAAAACTATGCCTCCTTAGGACCTGGTCAACGTTAAAATGAATGATGGTATGATTAAAGTTTAATAACTAATTTACAACAACCCTTCTATTTCAAGAGCATTTAAATTTCTGAAGAATTTGGTCAGAGTATAACTAATTTACAACAACCCTTCTGTTTCAAGAGAATTTACATTTCTGAAGAATTTGGTCAGAGTATAACTAATTTATTGACCAATTTCTTGGCATCAACTRARTCCTTAAACTTGCGAGAGTTGTCCTTATCCATAAACAATCAGTGTCATGGAATTTGGATAGAGTTTCRCTTCAGATAACTCTTCAATCCTTAGGAAGGATTCTTCTTTTTGAATAAATATCTTAACAAAGGAAGCACTRACTGATAGTGAGTTCTTAAWTTTTTTTTGGAAGGTTGTCCTTTTTAGCCAACAATATCCTAATGATGGGAAGTCAATCGATAATGGGTTAAGAATTTTATCTCTGATTTCTTCCTTTACGAGATTATTTTAGGATGCAGTGACATAGAGGGGGAAAACTTTCTTAAAMTGGAAACTCCAGGTAGTCAAAAAAAAAATTAACAAAATAAATAAAAAACTAAACCCCTTTTGGATGATACCCCCTTTCCCTTCTAATGATTTTTAAAATAAAACTATAGTGCACTGGTATCACGTCTAGGAAGGATATGCTTGTGAATTTAAGGAATGAGAAGAGTATGGCCAATTATTTACTCGGAGGTAAGAAAATTTTAGCAACCCTTCTTAACCAGAGTTTAGTTAATAATATTAACTCTTGAGCATCATTAGAAGTGGTTTTGTCGAAGATGAGTTGCACCCAACCTTGTAATTTAGTGTACACTTGAGTGGTTATTATAGAGGGTTACCTAGCGCCTTGGGTCAATGTTAATAAATAAATGCTTAGGGTTAGAATTCTTGCGCGAATTAAATTATAATGTGAATGTATGATTGATTTCGCATTAGTTTACTTCGCACCTTGAAATTAAAAGCGGTGATTGCTTGCGCCATGGATAAAACTAATGTTTTTTCCCTTGCGCCTCGAACCTCTTGTGTTTGGAACTTGTGCACATTTTAATTAAAGTAATGATTACTCTCATGCCTCTATTCACGTTGTCGTGTGTTGGTCCAAAAACCAATTTACCCCTGCGCGATTATACCAAGTTAGGTTATGAATCGTTAGTTGATGGATTTAATGACTTTTTCCTTGCACCTTTAATCGTTAATGTATGACGTATCAATAGATAGATTATTACTACGCCTTGAAATTGATGATGTTAAATCGAGTTAACAATTGGTTACCTTTGCACCTTTAACCATGTTGACAAATGATTGATTTATTAATTCTTTGCTCATGCTCCTAAATTGTTGATGTATAATTGATAGATTAATTGAATAAAATGCTAATGCAAGGCAGGACCAGTTGAGTAATTAAACTCCTTGCGTGCATTGAATTTTAATGTAGTGTGGATGGTTTTAGATTTTAGTCTCTTGCGCGAAATGCAAGTTTATTTCGACGAGTGATCACACATTTTGATTGTGATGCGTGCCACAAATAACTACTATTGCATGATGCCTTGGATGTAATATGGTCTATGAGGTGTTATGTGATTGAGTACTCGCGCACCATGTTTAGATTGATGTTTTTCCCTAACACAACACTAAAAGAAAAAGTAGAATTTTTTTTGACCAGTTGTACGTCACTTGTTATCCTAACGGCGGGGCCGTTACATATGGTATCAGAGTGGGTCTAACCCTACGATTGTGGATAGCCACACCTTCCACTGAAGTATACACTTAATTTAATCACTTAGCGCTAATTACAACTTTAACTTGTCCATAAGTTACTCATGGTTAGAGGATGTCATGAAGGTTTGCAACGTGGTGACAAGGGAGGAGGCATGATGCCTCCAGTACCACCCGTACCAGAGGGATCCAACCCCCAAGGAGAATAACATGTGTTGAGCATGAGAAAATTGTCATGCGGGATGCGTTGGGTCTGACAAGGTGCTTCCAGGGATTTGACAGAGGCTTGGAAAAACTGTTTGTATTGAGATAAGGCTAGGTTGCCTGTACCCCTGATGGTCCACAATGCACCCCAGTCAGTACTGGTAGAATTTGTGGGGAACTCTAGAATATTAGGTTCCTGTGTTCAAAAATTCCACGGATGGCTCAACCGTCGAGGCATGGTGGGAGAACAAGCATGGTGCGTCATGCTTAGCCATTATGACCTCCAGCAAAAAGGTCCGCATATGCAGTCTTCAGCTAAAGGGGAGTGCTCTTCTATGGAGGAAGACACTCCTACCTCAGCTAAACATGGTCGTCAAAGTCGTGTTAGGGGAACGGTTCCGGGATAAGTAATTGTCATAGGAATTCATTGAGCACCAGCTCGATGAGTTCAACACCTAATGACGGGGTGGTCATATAGTGTCGGATTATGAGACCAGATTTTGGAGCTACTTCGGTATGCCCCTCATTTGAACATGAATAATCTAGGGGATCAACAAGTTCATGAACGACCTTAACTCCAGATTTAGTGCGAAGGTGAGAATATAAAGCCTCAAACGTTGCACGATGCAGTCTAATAGGCCTCTTAGATAAGGAAGATTTGACCACGGGAGTCTGGGCAGGACTCTTACAAGACCATCTGGACTGACAACATCTGGTGCATAGTAGCATCAGACGTCGACCAAACATGACATCTTGGTATCAATATAGGTATATGGAACCCTTGTTCTCGACACCACGATGACGGGTTCCTCAGTAGAGAACCCCACTACAGGGGACCACCACTTCAACGACAACGGTTGGACCTGTTCAATGGAATAGAATAAGGTTTATGGCTGGCATACCAACAACTACTGCTTCAAGGACCTGGTGTACTAGACTGAAGACCGGATGTTGGACATGTGGAGAGACACATTACAAGCACAGTTGTCCAGTTGAGAGGGCCAGAGCGACCAAGTCAACAGGACACACTACCGTTGTGAATATGGGCAAGGCCCATAGGATTCATGACCAAGGTGAATAACCACCAAGCCGAGCACCAGTCCACTGTGCTCGAGGTGTCAGGTACCATCGCCAACCAAACTTCTAGTGTTTTTTAGATCCTAGGGCTATAAAGAGCTATATTCCTAGTACCGCGTTGAAGGGATTCATGTTAAGGCATTCAACAGTACGAGCTTAGATTCGTTGAAGTGACTTCGGGTGTTGACTAGATGGTTGGAGGAAGGGGTTCGAACTGTCTATTTAACCTAGGGAATAATGTAGCGAAGTCTGACCTAAACATCCTAATATTGAGATATTATGATGATGTGATTAGTATGGACTGGTGGGGATTGCATGATGCGATACTCAATGGTAATATGAGGCAGTTAAGTTGGACTGACGATGAAGGACAGAGTAGTGTGATTGTAGGAAGAAAGTGGGGAGTATCCCTGAGGTTCATTTTTTCACTACAACTACAAGAGAGCACACGCAAGGATTGCAAGTTGTATGCATACTTAGCGCTAAACGTCAAGGGCATGGAAAAAGGATTAGAAAATCTTCCGGTAGTGAAAGAGTTAGTGGACGTGATTCCTAGAAGAATTACCAGTTGGGCCACCTGAAGAAAAGATGGAATTTACCATCAAATTAAATTAGGGAACTAAACCGATAGCGAGAACGCCTCATCGGGCGTCGACCTCTATGTTACAGGAGTTGAAAATACAACTGAAGGAGTTGTTGGATCTAGGACTTATACATCCAAGGGTGTCACCGTGGGGTGCACCTGTTATTTCCTTACCGAAGAAGGATGGGTCGTGGGGACCCTTCTTGACTACCATCGAGTATTCCTTAACGACATATTGATATAATATCGGATGATGGAAGAACATGACGAGAACTTGCGCTTGATTATACAATGTCTACGAGAGAAAAAATTGTTGGGAAACTATAAAATGCTCTTCTATCAATCGAAGATTAATTTCTTAGGGCATGTTATTTCCAACAAATTTATCGTTGTGGATCCATCGAAGGTAGAGGATATTAGGGAATGGTCTGCACCGACGAATGTACCAGAAGTACATAACTTTCTAGGTTTAGCTGGATATTAACAATGGTTCGTCGAGCGTTTATCGAATATAGCAATCTGATTACAGAATTGCAGAAGAAGAATAAGAAGTTTGTGTGGACGGAGAAATGCGCAGAATCATTTTGAAGGCTCAAGGACCTGTTGATGACAACGTCGATATTAAAATTCCTTGATATTGACGAGGAAATTTTCAGTGTGCACTGATGCATTAAAGGAAGGTTTAGGCGGAGTCTTGATGCCAGACAGTTGGGTGATCGCTTACATCAAGAAGGTTAAGGAAGCTTGAGGAGAACTACACGAAGCCCAGGGTGGAGATATTAGCCATTGTGTAAGCCCTGATAATGTGGAGACACTACCTGATTGGATGAAATTTTGAACTAAAAACGTACCACTCTGGTTTACAACACTTTTACGCAAAACGACTTGAACGCGGCAAGGGTGTTGGTCAGAACTGCTTATCGATTATGATTTTTAGATTTCCTACTTAAAAGGAAGAATGAATAGAGTGGTCGACACATTGATTCAGAGACCACACGTATTTTTAACGATGCCTCTTCAAACGAATCTACGTGAAAATATTCTAACTATAGCTCGACGCTGACTGGTATAAAGTGGGTAAGGAATTTTTCAGGCAAGACACCATGTTGGTAACAAAATTGAGGGATATATTGTGGAAAACGACAGATCTTTGAGATATAATAACTGGATTTACTTACAACCCAATGATGAATTGAGAAGTTTTGATCGTATGTGAAGCTCATGGAGAAGTGTACATCAATCATCCAGGAGTCATGAATATGAGGACCAACCTTAATCTCTTATTCTTCTGGAAGGGATAAAGGCAGACATTGTCAACTGCGTGGTGATATGTCTAGAAGGTCGGTAGGTGAAGGATAAACATAGACATTCAGTAAGATTGCTACGACCACACGACATTCCAGAATCGACATGGGAGGTCATTTCGATGGACTTCACAGTTGAATTTTCATTGACGACAAGGAGGCACGAACTGATTGTCATGACAGTTGACACTCTGACGAAGAGTTCAAATTTGTCCTTGTGCATATGACACATCAGGCACCAAGTATAGCTAGAGTTTATATCAGGAATATTTTGAGACTTCTAGACATACCAAAGGAAATGTATCTGATAAGGGATTCAGTGTTTGCAAGATTATTTTGAATGAGTTTCCCAAGAGGCCTTAGGAAAACCACTAAAATTTAGTACACCATGTACTTGAGATAGACAGACTGACCATAGGAACGAACCAATATGGGAAGGTTGTGTTGTGTATGTGTGTGTTGCACCAACAAAAACATTGGGAATAGTTCTGGTCGTTGGTCAAGTTGCGTGAAACAACAACCATCAAAGAACCATTAATATGGTTCCATTTGAGTTTCTTTATGGGAGAATGTATCAGACACCTTTGAGTTGGGATTGAATCGAGGATGGGGTCCTGGTAGGACTAGAAGCGATCCAAGAATTGAAAGAACAATTACAAACGATACAAAAGGGGATGGAAGAAGCGCAAGATCGACATAAGGGTTTGTTGATGTGCATCATGTCGACCATAATTATGAAGGGCCTAGCGACTAGTCGTTCCTCATTATTTGAGGTGTTTCATGATGTTTGTCTTGTGTCCATGTGAGAATTTAGGTCAGTAATCCTACACATGATATTGGCTGATTTCTTGGCAGATGTTGGGCAGGGTGCGCTCACGGTGGAACCAATATTCTTTCTTGACCATCGCATTCGACAGCTACGACGTTGAGTTGTCGATCAAGTCAAGGTATAGTAGGACAATTATAGTCCACACTCAGCTACTTGGGAGGACGCATGTAATATGCATCAACAATTTCCTTTTTGTTTGATAACTAGACATTTAGATATTGTTAGATACTTTATTTTTTCATTTGTATACTGATAAACTTCGGGAGGAAGTTTAAAACAAGAGGGGGTGTATGTAACATCCCGCTGTTACGCACACTCGATGTGACTTATTCTTGTGGACACTTGTGTGCAAGTGATCTGGTTCACTTTATGATTGACTGATTCGATTATGGAGCATGATGATGTGTTGTGGATTTGATGATATTTTAATTTATGATATTTGTATCAACATGTTCTATTGATTGATTTTCTTGAGTGTGCAGGACTTTGGATGTTTGAGGATGCCGATGGAATCGATGGATCTCCTTGGACTCTGGATCAAGTCAGGGAGCAGATGGTTATGGTTTGAATGTTTTGATATTACATATGTGACATGTGACTAGATATTATGATGTTGATTATCATCACTGACATGTTTCATTGATGGATGCACGATGATGATAGCTTGCTAACCAGACTCACATTAGGATTAAAGGGGTCACGCATGACAACCAAAGATATTGAGGGTGAGGTGTGGCATCATCCCTACCACAACCTACTAGCACTCTTGCTGTGGCTTGAACTGTAGATTAATGATTACTTAGTTTGAGAGATCCACGATACCGTGAGGGCAGACTAAGACAGTCTCTCACGATGATTCTAAGGGGCGTGAAATAAGGCAGGGTCCTTATTCCTTAGAGGCCCTTAGTCTCCCACAAGGTCACCTAATGGAGTATTGACTCTAGGTGTTTGACATCTACCAAATTAGTCAAAAGGCGAGTGGCACCCTTGGAGCACGTAGTGCGTCTTGAGGGGAACGCAGAGAAAATAAAACATGAATGCAAGCGAGTGGAACCCTTGGAGAACATAGTGCATCTTGAAGGGCATGTCGTGATTTTTAACTTTGGTAAGTTAATAAACCTAGTACCTAGAAAACTATGCCTCCTTAGGACCTGGCCGGCCTTAAAATGAATGATGGTATAAGTAAAGTTTAATAACTAATTTGCAACAACCCTTTTGTTTCAAGAGAATTTAAATTTCTGAAGAATTTGGTCAGAGTATAACTAATTTACAACCCTTTCGTTTCAAGGGCATTTAAATTTATGAAGAATTTGGTCATGGTATAACTAATTTATTGATAGAGTTCTTGGCATCAATTGAATCCTTAAACTTGCAAGAGTTTTCCTTATCCATAAACAATCAGTGTCCCTGAATTTGGATAGAGTTTCGCTTTAGATAACTCTTCAATCCCTAGGAAGGATTCTTCTTTTTGAATAAATATCTTAAGGAAGGAAGCACTGACTAATAGTGAGTGCTTAAAATTGTTTTGGAAGGTTTTCCTTTTTAACCAACAATATCCTAACGATGGGAAGTCAATTTGTAATGGGTTAAGAATGTTATCTCTGATTTATTCCTTTAAGAGATTATTTTAGGGTGTGACATAGAGGGGGAAAACTTTCTTAAAATGGAAACTTCAGGGAGTCGGGAAAACAATAACAAAATAAATAAAAAACTAAACCCCTTTTGGATGATGCCCCCTTTCCCTTCTAACTATTTTTAAAATAAAACTGTAGCGCACTGATATCACGTCTAGGAAGGATATGCTTGCGAATTTAAGGAATGAGAATATTATGGCCAATTATTTACTCGGAGGTAAGAAAAGTTTAGCAACCCTTCTTAACGATAATTTAGTTAATAATATTAACTCTTGAGCATCATTAGAAGTGGTTTTGTTGAAGATGAGTTGCACCCAAACTTGTAATTTAGTGTACACTTGAGTGGTTATCAGAGAGGGTTACCTAGTGCCTTGGGTCAATATTATTAACTAAATGCTTAGGGTTAGAATTCTTGCGTGAATAAATTATAATGTGAATGTATGATTGATTTCACATTAGTTTACTTCACACCTTGAAATTAAAAGCGGTGATTGTTTGCACCATGGATAAAACTAATGTTTTTCCCTTGTGCCTCGAACCACTTGCATTTGGAAATCGTGCACATTTTAGTTAAAGTAATGATTACTCTCATGCCTCTATTCACGTTGTCGTGTGTTAGTCCAAAAACCAGTTTACCCCTGCGCTGTTATACCAAGTTAGGTTATGAATCGTTAGTTGATGGATTCAATGACTTTTTCCTTGTGCCTTTAATTGTTAATGTATGATGTATCAATAGCTAGATTATTAATGTGCCTTGAAATTGATGATGTTAAATCGAGTTAACAATTGGTTACCTTTATGCCTTTAACCATGTTGACGAATGATTGATTTATTAATTCTTTGCTCGTGCTCCTAAATTGTTGATGTATAACTGATAGATTAATTGAATAAAACGCTCGCTCGCAATTCATTAATGCGAGGCAGGACCAGTTGAATAATTAAACTCCTTGTGCACAATGAATTTTAATGTAGTGTGGATGGTTTTAGATTTTAGTCTCTTGCGTGAAATGCAAGTTTATTATGATGAGTGATCGCACATTTTGATCGTGATGCGTGCCACGAATAACTGTTATTACATGGTGCCTTGGATGTAAGATGGTCTATGAGGTGTTATGTGATTGAGTACTCACGCACCATGTTTTGATTGATGTTTTTCCCTAATGCAACACTAAAAGAAAAAGTAAAAATTTTGTGACCTTTTGTACATCGCTTGTTGTCGTAATGGCGGGGCCATTACAAAGGCTTATAGGTGTTAAGGGTTAAGGGTTATAGGTGTTATATGTTATATAGTATTTAAGGGTTATATAGTATAAGTATTATGGGCTATATGTGTTAGGGGTTTTAGGATACAAATGTTATATAGGGATTCATGAGTAAGGGGATGTAATAGTTATGAGTTAAATTAATGATAGAGGTGAAGTGTCGTATGGGTTATACAGATTATAAATAATCAAGGCTAAATGTTTAACAATTATAAGGCTTATGGATGGGGGATTAAGGGCGATATTAGTTATTATAAGTGTTAAGACGTATAGTTGTTTACAATTAGGTGTTATGAATTATAATGTATAATAGTTATTGAACTTATGGGTTATATTAGGGTTTATAGAGGTTAGGTATGATATAAGTTATAACAATTAGGTGTTAAATGGTTATGAATTATGAATTATAAGGTATAAAGGTTATAGAAATTATGGGTTATATTAGGGTTTATAGAGGCTAGGTATGATATAAGTTATAACAATTAGATGTTAAATGGTTATGGATTATAATGTATAAAGGTTATAGAAATTATGGGTTATATTAGGGTTTATAGAGGTTAGGTATGATATAAGTTATAACATTTAGGTGTTAAATGGTTATGAATTATGAATTATAAGGTATACCGGTTATAGAAATATGGTTTATAGAGGTTAGGTATGATATAAGTTATAACAATTACGTTTTAGGGGTTATGTGCTTTGGGATTAGGGGATATAAAGAGAAAGAGTTAGACATCATATAATCTAGAGGTTAAGTTTTAGATGTTAGAGGAGTTAGGGGTAAATTAATTAAAGTAGTTAGAGGTTATAAGGATTAAAGGATATATGAATTAGTATTTATAGGTGCTATGGCATATATGGGTTGGGGGTGATAAGTGTTAAGTGTTACATATATTAAAGGTTAAAGTGATGATAAGGGTTATGAATTATAGGCATTAGGGGTCATAATGTTTATTGATTATATTAAGGGTCATCGTGGTTGGGTGGTGATAAAAGTTTAATGGATTAGAAATTAGGAGTTAGGTGTAAGGGATTATACAGGTTACAAGTTGCAGTGTTATGGAATAAGAGATTATAGAGGTTATGGGTCATATGTAAAATGAGTGATGATTACATATATATTAGGTGTTAGGGGTTATAAGTGTTAGCAATTGAGAATTAAAGTGAGAAGTGATAGGTGTAAGGTTTATGGAGTCACAATCATAAGGTTAAATTTTATAGCGATTTAAGGTTATATTAGAGGTTAATATGGGTTAGTACAAGTTAGTGGTTATATTAGGGGTTATAGGTAATATACATTTTTTTTTGTAAAAAAAAAATATTGTATTACCTTATGCCATAAAAAAGTGACACATATCTAAGAGTACATCAAGACTTGCCACTAGTTCTGCCACATGTATGGAAACCAGAACAGGGGGCTAGCACTGTGCAAAGACTAGAAAGTGACACATGTATGAAACCATAATAGCTTGCCACTTTTTCTGCCACATGCATGGAAACCAAAATAGACGGACAACATTGTTCATTGACCAACTAGTGAACCAAAGTTTAATGGTAGAAAAAAACATTGTAGCTAAGACCAGAAAATTAACAGTAAAAAAGCTAGACATGAGGCGAACTTGTGCTTTCTTCCTAGAGAACTATGAAGACGTATGGATGGAAGCATGTCAGGAAGTGGCTCTTGGCATGCTCTCTTGACAAGGAATCAAATAGAATATCTAGGCGCTTGCTGAGGATTCTCTGGTTGTGTAGCTTCTCGACCAAGTCCCTCCTCATCTCGAAAATGAGGGCCAAATGTTCCTCTGTGAGCCTGCATGATCTGGGTGGGTCGTGGTTTTCCAGAGATGGTTACATTGGCACTTTTGTGTGTAATTCCCTATCGGGTAGGTTGTGGCTTTCCTCCTCATTCTAGAATTCACCCCATTTGATCCCTGGGTCTTATGTGTTGGGTCGGTAGAATTCTTTCAGCAATCTGGCATCAGAGGATGAAGTTCCTCCTCTACCATACAACCTGTCATGACCATCTTTCGAGAATTTAAGGGGATTTCGATACTTTTTTGTGTCATGACGCAGACCCCCCCACCCTCACCTGGGGTCCACTGACCTCCTAGTCTAAGGATCTTCAAATTTCAGGAGCTGAATCAACTCACAAAGTGGCGCAAACCCCCTTCCATCCAAAGGGTTGTTAGACCTCCTGGTATTTGATTGTTCAAGATACTGAGTCAGAGCGACTCTTCGGGTCCTTGCAGTTACCCAAAAACATTATACATACACAGGACCCTTTTCCCCAAGTGACCACAGCTATGACCATGGGTCTATCCCTTCGTTATTCGAACTTCGAGGATATCCCAATTTCTAATTCCGGCTCTTCCCTAAATTCTCTTCTCCAAATATCTGAACTTCCACCATGCATTTCCTCAGATTTGTCGGCCCCACTATGGTTCGGGTTTCGTGACTTCCTGAAACTCTAGGTCTCTCACCTGCGAACCTATGGACTTTTGACTTCTGGATCCCTTAATCTGCTACTGCATGCTCTCCTTGGGACCAACGACTGAGATCAAACCACAACTACGGACTTTGCGACTCTGCACTTACACCCCTTGCATATTTCCTGAACCATGAAGTGCCAAAACACCTTACGACTAGCCTTCGCATAGTTCTCCCAGATCTGATGATCTGGAATCATTCATCTCCCTCCAAAACGAATCTCGTCCACTGACGTTTGTGGAAACTTTAGGGATTTTTCTCCTTGAATATTTTTTCGTCGCTCTCCCTCCTGATCTTTACTTCTTCAATATTTTTTGGTCACTCTGAACACTTCCTTCGACACTGAGTCGAAATCCTAACCTATGCACACCTTGCAATAGGTCCTCCTCCACTCTCAACTCCTATGTGGATGGTTTCACACTCCTTGCGAATGTTCTCCAACAACTTCTCTCTCTGTGACTAAAACAAAGCTATTCCTCCTTGAGCTTCTGAGTTTGAAACTCTGTCACGCACTCCTTGTGGACACTATGCACTCCTTGAACTCGTTCAATGAAGAGAAACCATTGAAAATGATTCACCATTCACAATGAATCATATGTTCAACCATGTAAATGCATTCATAGATACGAGAACAAGAAATAACAGAGAATTGAAAACAATCTAAAAGTCTACCATTCACTCACTCAGATAGACACAATAGTGACACACATTTGGGAAAATATTCCTCTGCTAAATTCATTCAGCTGAACTTCACATACATTCATACACAACTTCTTTGCATCTCCCAGTTCTTGACTACAATGTAAATCTACACATTAGATTCAACAACCTCTTCTCGAAAACAATACAAAGCTTTATACAAAGGGACTCTTCAAGTCTTTTTCTCCAACCACTCTACATCTATCCTATCAAAATAAAAGTTTTCAACTACTTAACAATTATTACAATAAATATTGAGTCAGACAGATAAGAGCGAAAGCTCCAGATCTGTACTGCGATTCATCTCATTAAAATAAAATACATTCCCCCATCAATCTTATGTGATGGTTCAGCCTTCGATCATTAAAGATGTTCATAACTCAAAAATATTTGTCAGATATTACATTAATACACTATCTTTGGAATTCAAAATATTTCAAAATACATGCTAGTGCGCCCAACTGTCTTCCACGTGTGCTTTGTTGGCGATGCTCCTGCATTATACTCCCCTAGATGAAAAATTCATGGACTCATGTCCATGAGCTCCTACACCAACTTTCCATGCTTCTGGATGTCTGCTTCACCAACCCAACTAGCGTCTTCCACTGGTCGTCCTTTCCACTTTACTAAATACTCAAAATATGTCTTCCTTTGGGTATTCTTACCAACTCACTGACCTATGATCTTCTCCATTTGCGGTTTCTCTACTACAGGAATATGCTTTCTCCACTGGATCTCTCCTTGATATTCTGACCCTTCAGTTATATATTCCCTGTATGGATACAAGTCTGTAATGTTGAATATGGGCGATATACCCACATCTTCTGGCATCTCTAATTCATAATAATTTTCTCCAAATCTTCTCAGGATTTTACATGGCCCTATCTTTTTCAATTTCAACTTATTACATGTTCCCCTCGGGAACCTCTCCTTCCGTAGGTGTGATAGAACTTCATCTCCAACTTAAAATTCAAGCTTTCTCCTATGTTGATCAGATATACATTTATATTCATTGTTTCTCTTCTTCAACTGCTCCTTGATCTGATTATGAAGTTCCTGCATTTCTACAATGAATTCTTCGGCTCCCACACTCCTAAATTCTCTATGCCCCAGATCTCTTAACTCTGGCACTCCTCTAGGATTCATCCCACACACTATTTGAAATGTACTTTTCCCAGTCCGTTTCTTCACTGAGTCATTATATGTGAACTCTTCTTGTTCTAGAATATGATCCCATTGAATATGGTGCCTAGTGACCAAACTTCTTAGCAAATATCCTAAACTTCGATTCACCACTTCGATCTGCCCATCCGTTTGTGGATGATATGCAAAACTAAAATATAACTTTGTCCCCAACTTTTTCCACAATGCCCTCCAAAAATGACCAACAAACTTGGTATCCTATTTGAAACTATACTCATGGGAAATCCATGGAGTCTCACAACCTCTCTGAAAACAAAATTTGCAACATGTGTTGCGTCACTGGTCTTCTGGTATGGGATAAAGTGTGCCATATTCAAAAATCTGTCTACTACCACAAATATGGAATCACTTCCCCTTTGTGTCCTTGAAAATCCCAACATGAAATCCATGCTTATTGCATCCCAAGGCCTCTTTGGAATAGGTAATGGTTGATACAACCCGGTGTTTTTCTTCTTCCCCTTGGCATACTGACCAATTTTACACTTGTTTACAAATCTCTTCACCTCTGATCTCATACCTGGCCAATAATATGAATCCTTTAATTGGGAAAATGTTTTGTCATGGCCGGAATGTCCTGCTAGAACTTTGCTATGTTTTTTCTTCAGCAAATTCTCCCTCATTGAACATCTTGATATGCACAATTGACACCCTTTAAACAACAACCCATATTAAATCAGATATTCAACCCACTGGCTTTTGTATCTGAGTACATGATTCACACATGCTTCATATGCCTCTCTGAAATATGGATCACTCTGGTACATTTCTTTAAGGTGATCAAAACCCAAGGTTCCGACCTAAAATTCCTGCAGAATTAAAATTCTCCTGCTCTGATACCACTCTGGTGCAAATCCCCTTCCCTCCAAAGGGTTGCTCGACCTCCTGGTCTTGGATCATTCAAGATACTGATTCGAAGTGACTCTTCAGGTCCTTGTGGTTACCCAATACCACTATACATACACAAGCCCCTTTTCCCCAAGTGACCACGGCTATGACCTTGGGTCTATCCCTTCGCGATTCGGACTTCGGGGATATCTTGATTTCTACTATCGGCTCTTCTTGAAATGCTCTTCTCTGAATCTCCAAACTTCTACCACGCGTTTCCTCAAATTCTTCGGCCCCACTATGGTTCAGGTTTCACAACTTCGGGAAACTCTAGGTATCTAACCCACGAACCTCTGGACTTCCGACTTTCAAATCCCTTAATTTGCTACCACGTGCTCTCCTCGCGATCAACGACTGAGATCAAACCGCGACTTTGGACTTCGTGACTCTGCACTTACACCCCTTGCAGATTTCCCAAACCACGAAGTGTCGAAACACCTTACGACCAACCTTCACATAGTTCTCCCAGATATGGCGATCTGGAATCATTCATCTCCCTCCGAAATGAATCTTGTCCACTGACGTATGTGGAAACTTTAGGGAATTTTCTCCTTGAAGATTTTTCTGCCACTCTCCCTCCTGAGCTTTACTTATTCGATCTTTTCTGGTCACTTTGAACACTTCCTTCAATACTTAGTTGAAATCCTGACCCGTGTACACCTTGCAACGGGTCCTCCTCCACTCTCAACTCCTCTGTGGATGGTTTTGCACTCCTTCTTACTATTCTCCAACAACTTCTCTCTCTCTCTCTCTGTGACTAAAACCACGTTATTCCTCCTTGAGCTTCTGAGTTCGAAACTCTATCATGCACTCCTTGTGGACGTTATGCACTCCTTGCACTCGCTCAATGAAGAGAAACCCTTGAAACTGATTCACCCTTCATAGTGACTCATATGTTCAACCATGTAAAGGCATTCATAGATAGAAGAACAAGAAATAACATAGAATTGAAAACAACCTAAAAGTATACCATTCACTCACTCAAATAGACACAATAGTGAAACACATTTGAGACAATATTCCTCTGCTAAATTCATTCAACTGAACTTCACATACATTCATACACAAATTCTCTGCATCTCCCAGTTCTTGACTACAATGGAAATCTACACATTAGATTCAGCAGCCTCTTCTCAACAACAATACAAAGATTTATACAAAGGGACTCTTCGAGTATTTTTCTCCAACCACTCTACAACTATCCTATCAAAATAAAAAATTTCAACTACTTAACAATTTTTACAATAAATATTGAGTCAAACAGATAAGAGAGAAAGCTCCAGATCTATACTTTGATTCATCTCATTAAAAAAAAATACATTCCACCATCAATCTTATGTGATGGTTCAGCCTCCAATCATTAAATATGTTCATAAGTCAAAACCTTTGTCAGATATTACATTAATACACTAACTTTGGAATTCAAAATATTTCAAAAAATGCCCTAGTGCACCCAACTATCTTCCACTTGAGATTTGTTGGTGATTCTCCTGCATCATAAGGTCCCACTGGACCTTCTAGTTTTGGTTCCACATGCTTTTTTCTTTCTTATTTGGGCCAAAAACTCTTTCTGGTAGGCTCCCACTAGTTAAGCGCTACCTCCATGTGACCCCGGGCTCAAAACCGAAAGATTATTCTCTTTACTCCGCCCAATTTGGGACTTCAGACCTTCTATGCTTCAGGAGATCCAACAGGCAACCTCCACAGTCCTCCCGAATCAACAAATTCATGGAGCGCCGAATCCACGATGAGATCAACGGTCTATAAACCCTGCTCAAATCAACGATGGTCCAAGCTTTTTCATTCCAGGCTTCAGCCATTCTTCCCGCTCCAACACCTTACACTTCCGACTTTTCCCCACCTTGGAGTGTCTATCCTCTGAATCCATGGATCTAATACCATGTGTTCGGGAAACGAACAATCCTGATTTACTTTGGATCATGGGACTTCGGGAATCCTGCACACCTCCTCAATCAATTTCCTCCGGAGTAGTATACCTTCGGACCTAGTGATCCACTGACACATGTCCTCCTACGCTGATGGCCACAATGTGCTCTGACCTTTGGAGCTCTGGGAGATTTCGACTCCAAACAAAATTATACCTCCAAACTAATGAAGTCTGAAGGATGCTAAGGGTTAAAACCCATGCTACTTACCTCGATATGATGGTCATTGTAGCTTCTGCTCAGATATGATGGCTAGGATCTTTCCTCCTTCGTTCACGCTCCTCCTCATGTCTGGACTTCGATCTGACGGTGAAAATATGTTATTGCAACTGATCCAATGGTTGTTGTAACTTCCTCCTATGCTACTACTGCATTTTCCTTCTGATGAAGGATTTTCAAATTATTTCAAAAGGCTTGGCCTTAGATTCTTCTCCTGCAAGGCCGTCTGCTCGACCTTGTCTTGCGCTTTGGAAAAATGCTACTCCTCCTGAGCTTTGCCAACTTCAACACTTTGGATTAAGTGTGGGAACACACTTTCACTACTCCCACAGTCTGAGACTTGGACTATCTTCACCTTCTGCACTCCTTGCAGGGCTCTACGTGTACTTTCGCTATCTCTCTTGAGCTTTGAACTTGCCCAAATTTCTAAGGTTGTCATCCCTTTTCTCCCTAAAATATTTATTGTTCCCTCCTGACACTCAAACTCTTTTCTCCAGAGCTTGAAACTTAAAACTCTTTCTTTCTGGTGCACTCCTTCTGCCTTCTCAATGCACTCCTTGTAGAGCTTCCTTCCTTAGATTTTTCAGTAACTCCGGTGTACCTTCTTTGCATAGCCTTTACTTAGAGTGTTCAATAAATTCAGCATGTCTCCTTGGGATAACTTTTCCTTCTGAGCTTTTATGCTACTATGAGTGTAGGTGGACTCCTTGCACTCTCTCTTAAAGTGTTCAACAAATTTGTTGTGCAATCCTTGCACTACTCCTTCTGAGATTTATGACTTTCTCTGGTGTGCCCACCTAGCATGCTCTTATTTGAACTCGAGACAGAGTTCAAGTGCACTCCTTGCACTAGCTTCACAACATATTTCAATTACTCTATTTTTCACTCCTTACACAAGCCTAAGAGCCCAGAACACTCAGAAAAATATAGATAGATAGAGAATTCTATCTAATTCCTGCAAAGGAAAACATACATGTATCTATGGAATTCATACAAACACATAAAACATTCATAAACAAACATTCATCATACCGATAAACACACAAAGATTTATATGAAGAAAAAATTTCTCTTTGTATTAATATTTGAATGGTTTGTACAATGTTTACAAGAGTTGGACTACTACAGAGTCTCAGTGCTTCCTCTCCTCTCTTGAGCTCTCTAATGCTCTATTCCCTAATACTAATTATAATATATTTTGATTACAATATATTTTTACAAAACAGGGCTCCTCGAGCCTTCCTTCCAACTCACCTAACCTCATAAATTACATTGAATTACATTCAATGGCCATCTAGTCTGAATCGGATCTAGAGCCATCTTCCTGTCAGCTATTAAAGGCAAAATTACACCTTACAATTACTCATCCTGTCAAGCACATGAGCTCGGCCTTTCCTAAGCCTCCAAACATTTACTTCACATTTAATTATATTAAAATTTTAAATTTGGGGCAAAATGAGAGGGTTGGCGCCTCTCTTTCCTTGGAATTCGTTCCTCCTAGTGTGTTGATGTGTTGTCTCGTTGGTGCATTGCTGAGTTGGAGCAATGCTCCTGCATCATACTACCGCACTGACAAAAAACATGAGCTCCCTCTCATGGCTCCCCTACTGCTGAGTTTGAGATCATCAAGGGTCCCAAATATTTATGTGGAGTTGTCCATCCGCTCCTTTGCTATGTTGATGTTGCTATTACTTCCCTATTTTTGCATGTTCTCCTCTATTCAGCTTCCTCTTGTTGTTTACTTCATGTTGTGCTGACTCTATCATTATCCTCCTCATCTTATCGTTATCCTTGTTCAGTTGGTCTACAAACTGGCTCTTGTTTTGCAACCTTCTCTATTATTGCATCTCCTTCTCATCACACATCTCAATGGGCAGATGAATCTGATCTCCCATGTCGACCTCATCTCCTATGGCATCAAATTTCCACTCCACTGTAGGTTCAAATTTTGCAACCTCATCACTGATTTGTTGCCCAGTTGTCTCCTTTGATAGTTTAATTTCCGTCAT
>ML822920.1:26910-43126 GCA_009831015.1 Picea engelmannii
GTATTAACCTCCATATGTAACCTTTGACTATAATAGAATATTCCAGAAGCAAGAGAAACCCTAAACACATGTGTGAAAACCCTAGAAGACTAGTCGACTCAGCAGAATATATAATATTTAGGTATTATCCTCCAAAAAGAATAATCGACTCCACAGGAAAAAAGATAAAAAGAAAATATAATTACCAAAAAGTTAGGTCGGCCCAGCCAGAAAAATAACTGGACTGATTAGTATAAATAGAGGATGTTTTGGCTCATTTGTACACACTCTCACCCAGAAAACCAGAAACAATGTGCAAGTTTGGAGGAGGAGTAACAACAACTGCAGTTGGGAACTTTTCTCTTGTTCAGTCTTTCTAGTATCTTTATCTTGTGCACTACCTTTGGAAAAGGTGCACTCTCTCTTGGTCATATGTGGGTTATGGTGTGGCTTCCTGGGATCATTATTTCTGTCAAAGTTTAAGGTGCTCGGGGGTGGCTTTATGCCTATGGTTGGGTGACAATGGTGTAGCATTTTCTATGGTTAAACGAGCATATTAATATTTTTTTTTTAACAATAATAGGTATATTATATTAAAAGAGAAATGATATAACCATTGTAGGAAAATCTACATAGTTCAGGTCTGCAACCTGTACATATTGTCTAAAACCGACGTCCTAAATGTATATTTTTCTAAGAGTCCAAACAATGAAAGAGACTCAAATTTCCTAAGATAACTTTCTGAGCCCAAAGCTTATCTTTATTTCAGAGAACTGGTTTGACTACGTGTCTGCACCGGTTGCCTTGTATGAGAGGGTTTTTTCTTTTTTACCACTTCCATCCAATCCTTGGATTTCTCATTCTCTTCATCTGCTTGATCAACCCAGCTTTGAGAAGAAGGTGGTTGTGAAGATGTAACTCTTTCCTGATCTGGAGGAGGTACAGTTGGCTGAGTTGGCTCGTTGCTTTTCACTTCAGGTGCTGAAGGCAGACTTTGTTTCTGGGCTTATGCTGTGAAACTTTCCAAGGACATTCCCAATGGTTTGCAGAGAGGCCCGACCCCAAAAGTGAAGAGGCAGATTTGGGAGCCTCACCCAAATCGGGTGTTATAACCTAGGTCTGCATCCCCTGCTTCTCTTCTTGTTTGACCCTGCCTTCGTCATTTTCTTTTTTTGGTTGGTTCAATCTTTTTCCCATTACTAAGTATCTTGGTCCTTATTCGTTTTTGAGTCGTTGCGCACGTATGTCTCTATTTCTAGAAGGATAAATATATGTTGGATTGGGTTCAAATTAATTGTCAACATATTTTCCCATTGATTAAGCTCACCACAAATCCACCAAGTCTTTTTGCATATGCAGGAAACTCCCGTGGATAAACAAAGCCACTCAGAACGGTCATATTTGGTCCAGGGTTGCCGAAATAAACAGGGGAAAGTTTCAACAGTGGAGATCTATCAAGAAAATCAGATCAAGGGTTGTCATCCATTCGGTGGTGCAGAATCACGTAGATTTTAACATCAAGAGTCATCAGAACTCCCGAACTGTCGAAGAGCCGAAGAGGATCCAGGTCGTTCATCTACCATGACACACGGCGACATATCATCTACTTTGGAGATTTTCACTTCGAGAGTTTTCCAAGCACAAACATTCGAAACTCCCGAAGAGCCAAAGACCCAAAGTCTCGAAATGAATCAGGACCATACATCAACAGAGACACGTGGAAGAAAATCATTCACTCTGGGAGTTTTCCTCCAGGAGATCTTCATGCTTCACATTTGAAACTCCTGAAGCCCGGATCTCCGAAGTGAATCTGGACCGTTCGTTGACCACGACACACGACAACATATCATTCACTTTGGGGATTTTCCTCCGGGCGATTTTCAGGTTTCACGTTCGAAAGTCCCAGAGAACTAAAGACCCGAAGTCCCGAAGTAAATCTAGACCATCCATCATATGGGACACATGGCAACAGATCAGTTACTTCGACGATTCTCCTCCAAGAGGTTCGAAGCACTAACAGTTGAAACTCCCGAAGCTCGAAGTGCCGAAGCACATGGAAACCAGTAGTTGAGACACGTGGCACACTCACGAGGTAGGAAACATGGAATTCATCTAAGGAAACTTGGTTGTGTTATTCTCCCATTTCCACATGACACATGTCACCTTTCTTTCCAAGACACCTTAGCATCCGTGACATCATACAACATCTGGTCGCTACGTCACTTCGACGATTTTCCTCCGGGAGATTTTCATGCTTCATTTTTGAAACTTTCGAAACCTGGACTTCTAAAGTGAATCTGGACCATTCGTCCATCATGACACGTGGCAACAGATCATTCACTTCGGAGATTTTCCTCCGGGAGATGTTTCATATTTCACTTTCAAAACTCCCGAAGCCCAAAAGTCCAAAGTGAATCTGGACCATTGATCCCAGGTAAACGAGAGTTGTCGATTCTTGCACCAGGTAAATATCACCCAGATCTCAGATCGTAATCATATCAATGAATATAGTTCATTGCGGGGACGCAAATTGCCCGGACGTTAATTTTCCAGAGTAGTCCAACAATTTAAACCATAGTTTCTTTGGAAGGGTACGTGACAGCTTCTAGTGAATTGCAGGCCCAAAGGCGGTCTGAATCCAAACCACACTCAACAGCTTCCGCAATCACGTGCTTGTATGACACCGCATCACGTCCACGTCACCTCCACTCATCCCACTCATTACTCTCGCTCCTCTTTCCACCCGACACTTGTCCTCCACTCACGCCGCCTGTATCCTTCATTCTGCATCGCCAGCTCCACGCTCTAGATACCTCCATCGTATTCACACCTCCTCTCACCTTGTGACATATTTCTTCACACGACATCTACCCCCACGTCCGATCATCCCGTCTTCCCATTGGACGCCTGCCTCCTCAACTTCCTATTCACGACCAATCATCACAGTAAAAGAGAGGGGAAGAGTTGAGTACAGTCGACTCAGACTGCGCTTAGCTTGTGAAATCTCAGACACAGACAGAGAGTCGGTCTCAGTCACGAGTCGACGCAGGTTAGTCCTAGACGCACTTCAGCAAGCTCTGCTCACACAGTCGGTTATCTCCAGTAGCCTCCAATAGCTCGCAAACATGCCATCTCTTGACAACAGAGCTCTTCTCTGTCACTCCGAGGCCCACTTTCGGCCATTCATTTCCTTTAGCATGGATCAGTTTTGTCTCGGAGATAGTAGTAGTTTTATTTTGATTAAGTCCAACATTTTCCTATATTAGATGCAAGAGTGGCCTTCTGTGTGAGATAAGAACCACTCTTGCCGATTAAATTCAACATCTTAGTGCAGTTAATAATTTGTTTACGAACAGTTCCCTAAATTTAGGTCTCGGTCCCCTAAGGACAGGAGCCTCTGCAACTCTTTTAAATAGTTAGTTTTTGGATATTGTAAAGGTCGGAATTTTTTAGGAAAGAATAGCAATACAACAGACTGGTTGGATTCGTTTTATGCATGGATTAAAGCTTTCTACCTGGTGAACATATTCTTGATGACAATGATTCATTCAACTTCTTATGTGTTTTTATTCTTATCTTGAATACAATTTTGATTTGCGCAATGTGCTTTCAGTTCCTTTCAGCTATTGTGTGACTTATTCTTACTGATACACAACCTATCAAAAACTAATGCTTTAGTGAAAATTCGTCTTTGAAACCTGTGGGAGTTACTGTGTTTTGATACATGTTTGATGTCTTGAAATATTGTTTTGAGTATTGAACTTCTTACAACAGATTATTCATTGAGCAGTTTGTTGTTTCTCTCTGTTTCTATTATTTCAGTGGTCTGTCTTTAGTGTGCCATCAACCAAGGAGAGCCCTCATCCTTATCATTCTGCAAACCCAACCTTGCCTTTGTCTTGATAACCCTCTGACCAACAAACAAAAAAGTAAAGAAACAATCATTCTAAACTGATAGGTGGCCTAGCTTTTCCCTTTAGCAATCAAGTGCAGACCTTAGGACCAACATCTTCTAGCGCCATTGCCTGAGAACGAAGTAACGAAATATCTTTCCCTGGGAAAACGACAACGATCAGATCTAATATTTTATGGTGAACAAATACCAGACACATTCAGAATGCATATCATTCACCTGGCGACTGCACAGTTTTAGGAAGTCATAGTTTCAGATGGAAGCCATCTTGGCTTGGAGGTTTTCTCCTTTAAATTTCTCTATTATTCCTGGTTTTCCAAATTTTGTTTCTACTATAGATGAGTGGGGTGATTTTTTGCCCAGATTTAGAGAACATAGAGATGACAACCCTGCTGAGCATTTTCTTGTGTTTCATGAACTCGTGCATCAATGGGGAATACATCATGAGGATGTACTAATGAATATGTTCATGTACTCATTAGAGGGAGATGCTTGTGAGTGGTATCGATCCTTGCCCCCCTGCTAGCATCTCTTCCTGGAACAATTCCATGCTGCATTCAGTAAGCATTGTAAAAGGTTTTTTCCAGTTGATTTACTTTTTGAGAACTGCTGTGAAGAATTTGAATCTCATATTCGACAGTCACTTATTAGTTCTTCTAGTAGTGAAATTAAAGGGGGCTTTTCTGTTGAGGAAGTGGAGGAAGATTCGGTTACATATGAGTCTTCTTCTGGTCCTTTTATTCAAAAGGATGATGTTGGGAATTACATTAATGATGAAATTGATGATAACAAGGCTTTGGATACATCTTGCATTATTCTAGATGACTCAGATAGTCGTTGTTATGATACATCTATTGTTCTAGGTTCTCGCAAAGATTTGATTAATTGTGAGGAAAGTGATGTTGAAGGTCATGAGCATGTTTTTCCCCTTCCTTATGAAATTGTTGAGCAACATGAAATCTATAAGTCTGAATATGAAATTCTAGATCTAGAACAAGGACAAGCCAACAATGTAGGAGACATACCCATTCATTTCAAACAACAAGATGAGAAGTATCAAGGGTGTTTTGATGCCCTTTATGGTTGTGAATTACATGACTTTCATGAGTTGTTTCAATGAGGACGAGAGCAGCTCAATCTTGTTTATAATGCAGATCTCACATAACAAAAAATTTGTCCTCTCAACCAGTTGGAGGCTTTTCATGAGTTTCAAGATCCAATAACGAGATGGATGGATTCTTATTTTTCCAAAATCCCAAAGGTTGAAAGTTTTTCCATGATCATCATTTGCAACTGTAAGTACCAGATGCCTGCTAGCTTTTTGTCGCGTTTGATATATCCTCTTTGGATTATTCTAAACAGTGACCTGCACATAGTTACGATTCTTAGTCAAATGTTTTCTTGGTTTCATTGGAAGTGGAATTACACATGATTGTGTTGGTTTTCAACTGAATAGAGTAGGTAGTAGAAGAATAAGCTTGTAGTTCAAGCATTTAATTTTTAGTTTGCAGATTGTTTTTCAGTATGTGGTTTTTAGTAGCTTGTTTGAATAAGAGACTCCATAGGCCAACATACGCACTGGGGTGTAGTCTTGGTTTTTAATTCAATAAAATGCACGACTGAGGGAAAGTAATAGATACGCGGGGCTGACAGACAAAAACAAGGGTAAGTGATGAAAGGTAAGTTATCTAATCTCAAGGCACCGATATACAGTTCTTAGCACCTCATAGGGATGAGCTATCCCCAGTTGGAGCCAATGTTATAACCTATGTCTGCATCCCCTGCTTCTCCTCTTGTTTGACCCTTCCTTCGTCATTTTTATTTTTTTGGTTGGTTTAGTCTTTTTCCCATTACTAAGTATCTTGGTCCTTATTTGTTTTTTAGTCGTTGCACATGTCTGTATCTGTTTCTCGAAGGATAAATATATGTTGGATTGGGTTCGAATTAATTGTCATCATATTTTCCCATTGATTAAGCTCACCACAAGTCCACCAAGTCTTTTTGCATATGCAGGAAATGCCCGTGGATAAATGCGACCACTCAAAACGGTCATATTTGGGCCAGGGTTGCCGAAATAAACAGGGGAAAGTTTCAACGATGGAGATCTATCAAGAAAATTAGATCGAGGGTTGTCATCCATTCGGGGGTGAATAATCGCACGGAGTTTAACATCAAGAGTCATCATAACTCCCGAACTGTCGAAGACCCGAAGAGAATCTGGGTCGTTCATCTACCATGACACGCGGCGACAATTCATCTACTTCGACGATTTTCACTTCGGGACTTTTCCAAGCAAAAACATTCGAAACTCCAGAAGAGCCAAAGACCCGAAGTCCCGAAATGAATCAGGACCATACATCAACGAAGACATGTGGAAGCAGATCATTCACTCTGGGATTTTTCCTCCGGGAGATCTTCACGCTTCACATTTGAAACACTCGAAGCCTGGATCTCTGAAGTGAATCTGGACCGCTATTGGCTATGCCAGTAGATCATTCACTTCGAGGATTTTCCTCCGGGCGATTTTCAGGTTTCACGTTCGAAATTCCCAGAGAACCAAAGACCCAAAGTCCCGAAGTAAATCTATACCATCCATCAGATGGGACACGTGGTGACAGATCAGTTACTTCAGCGATTCTCCTCTG
This sequence comes from Picea engelmannii, assembly GCA_009831015.1. NCBI lineage: Eukaryota > Viridiplantae > Streptophyta > Pinopsida > Pinales > Pinaceae > Picea > Picea engelmannii. The sequence goes on from ML822920.1 coordinate 33,448, forward strand.
GGAGGTTTGAAGCACTAACAGGTGAAACTCCCGAAGCCCGAAGTGCCAAAGCACGTGGAAACCAGTAGTTGAGACACGTGGCACACTCACGAGGCAAGACACGTGGCATTCATCTCAAGAAATTTGTTTGTGTCATTCACCCATTTCCACGTGACATGTGTCACCTTTCTTTCCAAGACACCTCAACATATGTGACATCATACAACATCAGGTTGCCACGTCACTTCGATGATTTTCCTCCGGGAGATTTTCATGCTTCACATTTGAAACTCCTGAAACCTGGACTTTCGAAGTGAATCTGGATTGTTCATCCATCATGGCACGTGGCGACAGATCATTCACTTCAGAGATTTTCCTCCGGGAGATGTTTCATGTTTCACTTTCAAAACTCCTGAAGCCCAAAAGTCTGAAGTGAATCTGGACCATTGATCCCAGGTAAACGAGAGCTATCGATTCTTGCAGTAGGTAAATATCACCCAAATCTCGGATCGAAATCAGATCGACAACTATAGTTCATTGCGGGGACACAAATTGCCCGAACGTTAATTTTCCAGAGCGATCCCACAATTTAAACCATTGTTTCGTTGGAAGGGTATGTGGAAAATTCTGGTGAATTGCGGGCCCAAAGGCGGTCTGAATCCAAACTACCCTCAACAGCTTCCACAATCACGTGCTTGTATGACACCGCGTCACATCCACGTCGCCTCCACTCATCCCAATCATTACTCTCGCTCTTCTCTCCACCCGACACTTATCCTCCACTCACGCCACCTGTATCCTTCATTCTGTGCCGCTAGCTCCACGCTCCAGATACCTCCATCACATTCACACCTCCTCTCACCTTGTGACATATGTCTTCACACGTCATCTACCCCTGTGTTCCCTCATCCCTTCTTCCCATTGGACGCCCACCTCCTTGACTTCCTGTTCACGACCAGTCATCATAGTAAAAGCAAGGGGAAGAGTCGAGTACAGTCAACTTAGACTGTGCTTAGCTTGTGAAAGCTCATACACAAAAAAAGAGTCAGACTCTGTCATGGGTAGACGCAGGTTAGTCCCAAACACACTTCAACAAGCTCTGCTCACACAACTGGTTATCTCCAGTAGCCTCCAACAGCTCGCAGACATGCCATTGCTTGACAACAGAGCTCTACTCTGTCACTCCGAGGCCCATTTTCGGCCATTCAGTTCCTTCAGCATGCATCAGTTCTGTCTTAGAGACAATAGTAGTTTTATTTTGATTAAGTCCAGCATTTTCCTAGATTAGATGCAAGAGTGGCCTTTTGTGTGAGATAAGAACCACTCTTGCCGATTAAATTCAACATCTTAGTGCAGTTAATAATTTGTTTACAAACAGTTCCCTAAATTTAGGTCTCAGTCCCCTAAGGACAAGAGCCTCTGCAACTCTTTTAAATAGTTAGTTTTTGGATATTGTAAAGGTCGGAATATTTGAGGAAAGAATAGCAATACAACAGACTAGTTGGACTTATTTTATGCATGGATTAAAGCTTTCTACCTGGTGAACATATTCTTGATGATAGTGATTCGTTCAACTTCTTATGTGTTTTTATTCTTATCTTGAATACAATTTTGATTTGCGCAATGTGCTTTCATTTCCTTTCAGTGATTGTGTGACTTATTCTTACTGATACGCAACCTGTCAAACAACTAATGCTTTAGTGAAAATTCTTCTTTCCAACCCGTGGGAGTTACTGTGTTTTGATACATGTTTGATGTCTTGAAATATTATTTTGAGTATTGAACTTATTACAACAAATTATTCATTGAGTAGTTTGTTGTTTCTCTCTGTTTTCTATTATTTCATTGGTCTGTCTTTAGTGTGCCATCATCCAAGGAGACCCCTCATCCTTATCATTCTGCAAACCCAACCTTGCCTTTGTCTTGATAGAATAACCCTTTGGCCAACGAACAAAAAAGTAAAGAAACAATCATTCTAAACTGATAGGTGGCCTAGCTTTTCCCTTTAACAGTCAAGTGCAGACCTTAGGACCAACACTGGGGCTAAAGTAATAGTAGCGGTAGAGGCGTCGAAGGCGGTGGTCCATGGCTTCATGGATAGGCCCGACCTGCCCCAGAACCAGGGCCCGAACTGAAGATCTGATCCCTGTCTTCTGTAGAAACAAAAACCACGATAAAAAACCCTTTTGCACACGGGCAAACAAGGGATTCCTCCTCTAGTAGGGAGCTCCATTCAATAGAGATCCAACAATGAAGATCTTATAGACAAGGCCACAGACTGTTGAACCTGGAAACAATAGGATGAGATCTGTAGTGATCCGTGAAATCCAAAGCATTATGAATGACTGGAATGATGGGAGTAGGGGCCTCTTGCACCACAATCCCTAGAAGCCACAGGCGGAGAGGAATTCGCGCAAGCACCAGGAGAGTGTGGAAGGGGAGAGTCGTCCTCCTACAGAGGTGACTTGCGGGGATGCGAGCCACCTTGCATCAGTGAGGGTAGGACCTCGGGGGAACTGCGTAGGGGCGGAGGGGACGAGCGACCATCCAAGATTTGTTGAGCAGGAGGGCCTCGAGGAGGTTGTGAGAAGAGAGCCGAGACGGGCTTGCATAGAGGAGGAAAGGACGAGCCATCAACTTGGAGAGAAGGCGGATCCAAGGAAGGAACCCTTCCTACGATGAGATCTACCAGAGAAGCCATCAGGAGCGATCTGGAGGAGGCCTACGGTGCGAACGACGACGCCTAAGGTTTTTTTCACATGTGCACAACTCCAAAAGAGCACATTAATATTATTCTAACATAACTAATATTTATTTACGACCTTCATAGCCATAGTATACTTAGGAAAGTAAAATAACACAAAATTAATAAAGGGGGATCGAGAATAAAGTGACCCTTTTAAATACACAAGTGTGAAGCCAAGGGAATTTGTGCATTAAAAAACACAAAGTGGACATAGTATATTAAAAATGAAAGGATGAATGAATGTAAATGGGATAAGAGGGAACTCACTTCAAAAAGATTAAAAATGAAATGAAAAAAACGAAAAAATAGCCATGTGGCTTTGGCATGTCACCACTTGTCTCATGGTTAACGTAAACATATGTGAGGAGATATGAGAGGAAAGATGATAAATAAAAGAGAACAAAACCTCATATTCCTCTTAACTCGCCCTTTCTCTTCATTTGGATTTTTGGTTGGGGAAGAGGAATCTTTGAGAAGAGATGATACATTATACATAGAGTGATTCCTTAGTGATTTGGACAAAGAATTCTGAACATTATAAATCACAATAGAGAATGAAAACCCCTATTTATATGAAAGAAACACTAAAGCTTTAACTTTTGACCCAATTTACAAAAGAGATGATTAAAATTCTATTTATCTAATAAATATTTAGCACTATAATTATCTATTTAAGACTTTATTCTAAGTGACCTTATACACAATATAAAAAGACTAAAAATTATTACAAAACTATGCTATGGGTTTACATGCAAACTTGCTTATACACACAAATTTATTTGCATAATAAAATTGTTGCATTTAGATATACAACATGCCCTTACCTTGGAACACCTTGCCCTAAATCTTAAGGGACAAAAAGTAGTTCACATATGACTTCTTCAATTTTTTTTCTTGAATACAATCATATTCACCCTCTTTAATCGACACAATTCTTCAAGTTTGTTGAAAATGCCAAATGGATCATGGGGACACAATATGGCTCAACCAAGACATTAAGACAATGATAAAAAAAAATCCAGCCACATAAATGTACAAGTTGGTTGTAGCATTGTGTTGTACCCAAAATATTTAATTTTGGGGCCACTTTTAAGAGTTTTGATGAGATCTTCATCGGGTTATTTTGATTATATATGACTATCACATGCTTGATTGAAACTATTTTGTTTTGAATTTGGATTGAGATTGGTTGCAAAGTCTTATCAATCTTTATTTCGAGTGCTATTTGCCTTTGGGTTTATCTAATTCCTAGTTTTCATGATATTCTACCTCATATCCCCTTTTGCATATGGATCACGCTTCACTATACATTTTTTATTATTTTGTTGATGATGTTAATGGGATTATTTGAGGGGACATAGTTCATCACGTTACCTAGATTAGGTTCTTAAATAAATATGACCATATTTCATAGCTATTGAATAGATATCCTAGTCATAGGTTCGAAAGAATAATTAAAGTCATTAATTTCCTTTAGTACCCGACTATATATATATAACTTCAGAATGATTTCTAGGTCACCAAACATTCCATTTCATGACTCTAATGGTAAGAGTGACATTGAAATTTTGTTCAAATAGATTACCCATGGTTCAATATGAAATAGTGAATTTGTGCTACATGTAGTGAAACATCCAATAAAGTGGTTTAGTCTTCGGTTTAGTTATATATTTATTAGGAAGAAATGTGATTAATTAATTTGCATGCTATGGTATACATGGTTAATGTTTAAATAACTAAGTTTAAGTTAGGGAAAAGTGTGATTGGTTTAATTGATTTAATCTTCAATTGATAATCTTAAAGCACATGTTTCTTATAATAAAAATTTGTAGGCATATAGTGGTAATTAGGTATGATTGATTAAGTTAAAAGAATTCATATTATCAACTCCAAATTTGAATGGTTAATTATGATTTACATAATTCTTAGCATTTGATAGATCAATATACTTTAATTGATATACATGTATGGTTGATGATTGGTCATCATGTGACATATATTGTTCAATTATCAATATAATGTTGTACATGTCCTAATATTTCATTGGTTTGTGAATATTAGAGTATATATGATTTAATTATAGTGAATGCATGGCATGAATGGTATCAAGGTATCACTTTGAACATTACAAATTTAACTTTGACTAGTTGACATGTATCTTAGGGTTTCTAAGGGTTTAAATTAAGTTTTAACCTCCTTTGAAATTGATAACATAATGCCTGGACTTTGGCACTTAAGTGTTTATACTTGATATCATATCTCATTTATCATCATTGATGCTAATTGTTGTGTCATTGATATGGGTAGTATGTGAGTTAATAAAGAAGTAAATCATCCTTAAACTAAGGTTGTTGATTACATTGACAATGTATATTTGTTAGGAAATTTGATGTGTTGGAAAATATCAATCTCGTGATCATTCTTTGCTTTCCTTCAATTCTATTACTCAATATCCTCAATTTTTCATGTTGTAACATCACAACCAAGAGATTGTTAGGTTGATTTATCTGAGAGAAACATTAATTCTCTTGGCCTTATGGTGATTGAAGCGATTTAATAACAAGCCATATATAGAGCATGTGGCAAGATCAAGACCAAAAACTTTGTGAAGCTATCTTAGTTTGGTCTCTTTTGTTAGGGAGACTTTGAGAACTTTTAGGTTGCCAATATTGTGGTTGTTAACCCACTATCAATTGTTTCTTCCCAACTCAACTAGGTATTATCTATGGGACTTTTTGGTTTTGAACAAACATATTTGTTATGTTTGGATGTATGGATAGTTTTAAAAATAGTGTAGTTGCAATTCATAGTCTAGTAGTTGCATGGTTTGTCACATGTTTTAATTTTGTTAATAAAAAAATAAAAAACATATCCTATACTAACAATATTATTAAATATAAAATGTTGGTTAAGTCTAAAAATGGATATTGACCATAAAATCATGTGTATAAGATTTTTTTTTGGGGGAGATACTCATTTTGTCATTAATCATGGTAAGAGTTCATGTCAATGTAAATCATTGAATTTTCAAAAGTAGAAAAATATATAAAGGGTTTTGATCATTTAACATTGAAACAATACCTATAAAAGGTAAGTATTTGTGGGTGCAATGTTAATTTCTATCATTGCATAAAGGTTATTGAAAAATACTTGAGAAATATTTTTGTAAGATGGTGTTTAGGCCTTCTATGCCCAATAACATCATAAATTGGCACTTCTATTGGCTCAAACACTAAAGACAATATGCCCTGCCACTGTGTTGGTAGATAGGTTTGAGAGTGCCACAAGCATGGAAGGAATTCTCCCCAATGCCGCCATACAATGACAACCACTTTCAACACTAACCTTAGGGATCTCTTAAGGGCCCAAGTCCCTTGGGCCTATTTGTGATGGATGGGAGCCTATGTAGTTCAATGATTATGATACTTCAGTAATTGGATGGAGCCCACCCTGGGAAAACCATGACCCCCCTCCCCCAATGATTGCCATGATCTATTCTTAGTTATTTATACCATGGCTTCTACCATGTGTATTTTATGCTTTCATGTCTTTGGTTTTGGATAGTTGGCACCCTTGTGATTTCGAGTGTTTTGGCTTAATTCCAATTGTTCTTATTTTTTTCAAATTTTAATTATGGGCAAGTTGGATTAAGCCATCCTATACATTTTTTTTTCCTTTGGATCTATGCCTATGGAGCCTTGCATGCACAATCTTATTTTTTTATTAAATCCTTTTACACATAGCAAATATATATATATATATATATTTTTTACGAGAACGGTTAGAGTGTATTAATCGGCTTCCTGGCAAACCAGAATCAGAAAGTTACAAAGCTGAAGAAGGTTGATGATTTCGCTGCCAACCTTCTTGTGGATAACTTGAGAGTACAATCCCACTTACTTCTTGAGCTAAGTCGAGAAAATGACAAAAAATGCATACATGAGTAAATTCTCACAAACTGTGAGCACAATAGAAGACAGAAGCAAAGCATTAAACCTAGGAGGATGAGACTTTCCCCTTAAAAAAGGGATCCAGCTTCTTCTGAGAACCTAAAGAAATGTTGGAGGTAGCCTCCTTTTCTCTGCGTGCTTTGTTGGTCTTTCTTCCTTGGGTAAGGGGTGGAGACGGAACTGAAGTGTCTTCAGTGGCAGGAGTTTCCATAGAGCCGCTGGAGGGGATTGAAACAACTAGACCTGCAGGGGCAGTGGGCTCCGGAGTTGAGTCCCGATTTCCTCTCGCTGCTACTGACTCTGGAGGAATGGTTTCCGGAAAGCTTTCGTCTGTCGGATTTCCCTTGACTGTTGTTGATTCTGGATCTAGGACTTCATCTTCCTTCAACGCCTCAAAACTGTTTTTATTTTCTAGAGTAGCCTCTGCTGAATGTGTGGCCTTCAGAGCCTGGGTTGGTGGGTCCTTTCGCCGTGGTTGCCTGCGTCTGTTAGAAACTGGCTGAAAATCATCTTCTTTGACTGGTCCCGGCTCCCCAGAGGCTTTGGGGCAGCTTTTTGCGAAATGACCGTATTCATGGCACCAGAGGCACTTAAAAGGGATCTGCTCATAGTCCAGCTCTTGGATATGGGACCAATCCCCCAGGGAGATATTAATAGCTTCCGGAAGCCCTTTCTCGAGGTTAACCTCAACACAAATTCGAGCGCAGGTAAACTGATCCCCTTTCGGCTCCACACTGTCCAAAAAACGCCCAAGCTTGTTTCCAATATCCTCCAGAGAACTTTTCCCCCAAAGATGCAAGGGAAGATGAGGCAGTCTAACCCAAACAGGGGCTGCGGTGATTTTGGCTCCGGGATTGAAGTCAAGTGTCCATGGGGCTAAGAACAACCCTCTTGCCCCCATGAAATAGGGTCCAGATCTGAAAACTAGATCTCGATCCTTTGTCCTCGAGAAGCTGAAGACAAAAAAAACCCCGCCTACTGCACATAAAGAGACTTCTCCCTGTATCAGTGACTTCCAACGATCATCCATCCATGCCTCCACCGTTTTGGGGCTGGGCCATAACCCCGTAAACTTACCGATGAGGGCATTTTCTGCTAGAAGGAGGGAAAGATTGCAGGGCTCCTCTGGAGATAGCTCCACCGAAGGGATCTCCTCCATCTTCTTGACAAATTTAGATGAGATAGACGGCTTGGATTTAGGTCTTGCCTCACGGACTAATGCTTTGAATGCTTCCAGAGTATCATCGTCCATTTCGGCAGTCGGTTTTGGGGCCATTGGAGCACGGCAGCGGCCACCTGCAAACAAGAAAAAATGCAGAGGCGCGACCTCTGCTCAAAATCGCGTGCAAAGCGTCGTTCTGTCCGTTGTAAGTCTCTGTCGTGCAAATGGCTGGAGGGACGCGCTGCTCCAGGCAGATCCGGGCTCCTGCAGGCGAGATTCAGACCGGGGGCAGCTAGGGTTTAGGCCCTAGCCGCGTTGGCTCTCCGCCTCGCTTCATTCCAAATTGAGCATATGCCTAAAGAGCGTTACACATATCAAATATTAATAATGAAAGGAAGCTTTAATTAAAAATAAAAAAACATTGCACAATGGCACGTCTTTGATGATGAATCTCATCTTATGTAATTTCTATGCAATACCAAGAATTTCTAAAAATTTTCCATTGGCAATGAGGAACATACTAAAAATATGATATAAGATTAGCATGGTTTAATCGACTTGAAAACTAACAAGATTATGAAGGGTTTTTTCTCTTTGCAAAAGTTGTTTGATATCAAAGAAAAATTGAAAGAACATAATTCCAATCTCAAAACTAAGTGTTTGGTTAAGCAATATGAGATGTAAGCATGGAACAAGACCTAAAACAAGTCAAATTTGGGTTATGTTATACCCTCGAAGAAAAATATAGATTTGTACAATTATTAAAGGAGTATTGAGATGTTTTTACTTGGAATTACAAGGAATTAGAGGTATATAATACCAAAATTATTCAAAATACAAAACCTTTAAAACCAAGGGCTATACCTTTAAAGTATAAACAAAGGCATGTTCACCCAATCCTAAAGCCAACTATTTAGAAGAAACTTAAAGAGCTACTTGATGCCAAAATGACTTTTCGAATTAGGCACTCTACCTAAGTTGCCAACTTGAATTTGGTTCGAAAATGGAATTAATACAAGGTCTTTTAAAAATGACTAGATTATGTATTGAGTCTAGGAATTAATATAAGGCCTTTTAAAAAGATAATTACTCTCTTATATCAATGGATCATTGTTTCCAATTGTAACTAGTTTTTAAATTTCTCTACTATATGGGTTTTTAGATTATAACTAAATTGTTTTTAGATTATAACTAAATTGTAGTAGCAAATGAAGATATAGACAAAAGAACCTTCATTATTAAGTGGGGCACCTTTGTGTATAATAAGATGTCATTTGGCTTGATCAGTGCAAGTGCTACATCCTAGAGGGCAATGTATATCACATTTCAAGGGATGATAATAGTGCAAGTGCTACATCCTAGAGGGCAAGGTATATCACATTTCAAGGGATGATAATAACTGCACAATCATCTATATGGATGACATCACAATTTAATTAAAAAAGGGACATAAACACCTCTCTCATTTCACACAAATATTCAAACATTGTAGAAATTATAATATTTGTCTAAACCGTAAAAAGAACATCTTTGCAGTAACAAAATGTTATTTTATAAGAGATGTTATTTATAAGTTCACACAAATATTCAAACATTGTAGAAATTATAATATTTGTCTAAACCGTAAAAAGAACATCTTTGCAGTAACAAAATGTTATTTTATAAGAGATGTTATTTATAAGAATGAGATTCAAGTAGATTAAGATAAAGTGAAATCTATTTTGTAGATCTTGTTGCCTTGAAGTAAAAGAATATATAATCCTTTGTTGGAAATATTAACTTTGTACAAAATTTATTTATGATCTTACAGAGATTATCAAACCCTTGAATGTCATACTAAAT
>ML822920.1:43253-71128 GCA_009831015.1 Picea engelmannii
TCCACCCCAATCTTCAAAGTTTGGAGTATAATAAATATTTTTTTTTAGGATCATTCAAAATGTGATTGTCCTTAGCAAAATAATTAGAAAAGTGATTAAGTTCCAATTGCTTGCATGAGCTCAATCCCAAAGGATGTAAAGAAAAAGTATCCTTCAAAATGTGATTGTCCTTAGCAAAATAATTAGAAAAGTGATTAAGTTCCAATTGCTTGCATGAGCTCAATTCCAAAGGATGTAAAGAAAAAGTATCCTACTTAGGAAAACAAGAGTATGCTCTAATAAAGACACTAAATAAGTTCATATTTTATATTTTTAAAAGACATTTTATTTTCGGGTGACCTAGTAGTTATATCACTATTTACTCAAAGAGTGTTGGGTGAGGAGAGGAAATTGGGTGGTAATAATTCAAGAATATGACCTTGACATAACATCATGAAATATTGTAAGATGTCAAGGTTTGTGCATATTGGTTTCTGAAATATGGTAAGATGTCAAGGTTTGTGCATATTGGTTTGTGATTTAAGATTATATTGAGAGTGCATATTGGTTTGTGAAATATTGTAAGATGTCAAGGTTTGTGCATATTGGTTTGTGATTTAAGATTATATTGAGAGTGCATATTGGTTTGTCAAATATTGTAAGATGTCAAGGTTTGTGCATATTGGTTTGTGATTTAAGATTATATTGAGAAACATTGATGGGAGAATGAAGCATTCATGAACCAAGAAACCCTTTATGTTCTTATTATATTATAACTAACTCTTTGTGAAATAACTTAAAAAATTATTTAGAAAACAAAAGTTGTTGTGATAAAGAAGAGGAGAGCCTTAAGATTAAAAGAAATCAAATATATTGTTATTAACGAAGTACTCTTAAAATAAAATTGATGATAGTTTGTTATTTACATATTTGGAGCATGATGGTGCTCTGAAATTTTTAAAAGACATGCATTCAAGACCATTTAGTGTCGATTTTTCAGCTAATGCTACTATTCATAAAACTCCAAGGGGTGGATATCATTGGACTACCTTATTTAGATATATTTATACTTCCCTGCTTGTCGTTCTTTTCAACTTCATTAAGAAAAACAATAAATGTTGTTTTTCCTTTACAACTAGTGATTGTAGATCAATCATTCGATGAATGGGGTTTTGATTTAATTAGGGCCATCAATTCTAATTTCAAAAAGCAACAAAAATATATTTTGACAGATTACTACATATAGTGAGTGGAATCCATCCCAACTAAAAAAGCCACTACTAAGGTACTTATTTAATTTTTATAACATATCATTACAAAATTTGGTATGCCTTTAGCTTTGGTTTTGGATAATGCATGTTCTTTCTTATTTGATGCATTAAACTAGTTTTCCTTTGAGAAAGAGATTGTTTTAAATATTCATCTAATGGTGAGGGAATGGAGTGGTAGAATCGTTATAATTATTAAAAAAAAAACTATAATGGAAAACCAATGACATTGGAATATTATCTTAACATAGGTTTTATGGGTACAATGGATTATTTCCAAGGTAACCCTTCATATGCTTCCTTATGTTTTAATTTATGGAAAACGGGTTACTATACATGTACAATTGACAGTATCTTGATTACAATTTTCTCAAAAGGTCTTACATGTGAAAAATCAAAGAATTTAAACAAGAATAGACATCCAGTTGGAATTAGAAGAAAAGGGGAGAATGCCCAATAAATATATGTGGGACATTAGAATTATGTCAAGTAATGTCTTTCTAAGAAAGACACATTAAGGGACACCCAAGGGGAATATCTAGGCCTAATGTGGGGCAAAATACATGAGAAAAAAAGAAAAACAAGCCAATTTAAATCCTCTAGATTGTGTCCATAACAAATTCATAAGACATTGGGAAAGAATATTTTTTTCGAGTGTCATTCATTCCCACTCTCACCCTTATATTTGAAAGCATGCCTTGTAAATAATTAGGTTGGGTTTATTTATTTTTATTTTCAATTTTTTTTGCCCACTACATTTTTCGATTTTCATTCAGCATGGATTTTTACTTCTTGAAGAGATAAAATGTTGAGGTACAATATCCATATATCATGTAATAGCCTAATATTTGAACTATTTTTCAATTCCTCCTAGAAAAATTGTTTTCCTAATGAGAGACTAACTCAACATTATACATTTAGTCTTATATCTTTTCAAAATTCTTATCAAATCCTTTACTTTTTATTTTGTCTTTTACAAAGGCTTCTCTTACATGGATAAGAAATTTTGCATTCACCTAATTTTTTCAGTTTCATCATTCACAAGGAAATTATACACTATTATGGTTTTCAATATATTATCATATACATGGGGGGAATTCCTTAAAGCATGAGTTGAAATACGAGGATTAAAATGAGTTGAAATACCAGGATTGAAATGTTGAGGGTGACACAAATAATTCTTATTAAGGCTATGGACTCATGATTGTCCAAAAGGTGATATTTTTTGTAGACCATGGTGACTCAATTGGACCTATAGATGCCTCAAGTGTAGTGGAGCTACACTAATTAAAGGAAAATTCCTAATATTTGAACTATTTTTCAATGCCTTCTAGAAAAATTGTATTCCTAATGAGAGATTAACTCAACATTACACATTTAGTCAAGGATATTTTTTATCTGTATTTAGGAGCAAAACAAACTGATTAACAAACTGAATACCATAAACACAGAGATATGAAGAATAACACAAATATCCAGTGAACAATATCTTCTATTAAATAATGAAATAGGTTGAAACTGTAAAACTGCAAAACTGAAACACTTGCTCGAATGGTGGTAGTTATCTCTGAGAAGAGATGTGGTTGTTATGTGCATCTGTCTGAGTAGAATGGATTACAATGAGGCTCCAGAGGCCTTTTTGATATTACTCATGAATGCAAAAACCCTATACATCCAAAAAACCTAACCCTAGAACGTGAAACGCCAAAAGTCATGTGGGCCCTATGGGTAAGTTGGTGTAATTTGGTACCTCAACTTCCAAGGGTCGTAACTTTTGCATACGACCTATGTTTTAGGTGCGTGATAGCCCGTTGGAAAGGTCTTTCAGAGAGCTACACATTACGCCATCTAACTTTAATTTCTTCTACAATTTGACTATGGCGAGCCAAAAAAAACAACGTTTAGGGCCCCAAAACGGCCCTGGAAGTACAACAAGATGTGTTGACATGAAAACATACAAAATAAGCCAGTTGGATTAGGCGAGAGGCCACCTGTATCCACTTGGAGGATGTGTGAGGCTTCAAACAGCCCCAGAAGTGTACAACCCACAATTACAACGCAGTACAAAAGAACATGTTGAATAAAAAATAGACACGAGGAGCCAGTTGGAATAGGTGGGTGGCCACCAATATCCACCTGGATCAATCCTTGCCCCTTAGGAAGCAATGGTCTCCATTGCGTTGAGTTCCCACATCAGGTGAGGAAACTTCTATTGGATTTGGCCCCGATTGATCCACTTTCCTTGGTGTAGGAGTTTCCCTGCCTTGACAACCCGATAAAGTTGGATTCACTATTGGCGAGTGCCCTTGATCTATGTGTCCACTATTTGATCAGTGGATGCTTGTCCCATGCAGTCAGGGCTGATATATGTTGGTGTCAGTTGTTCTGTGATCTTGGGGGTGTCCAATAATGGGGGAAAATATGGTCGAAGGAGGTCCACATTGAATACTAGATTTAGACCAAGGAAGGGTGGAGTATTGAGCTCAAAAGCATTTCTACCCACAACCTTGGTGATAGTGTAAGGCCCATAACGAAGTGGGCAAAGCTTCTGATGGGGCTTGGTGAGACGCTCCTTCTACAAATGTAACCAAAGTTTGTTTCCAACCTGAAATTAGTGTGGTACCTTGTGTTGATCATGGCATTTCTTGTACTTAGTATTAGATTTATGCAAAATCCCATGGACCTGTTGGCAGATGTGTTGAATACGCTCGATGAATCTGGTGGCTTTGTCGATCACAGACTGATCAGGGGAAGAGTTTGTCTGTGTGATGGCAAGAAGAAGTGCAACATCAATGGGTCCCAAGGGTTGGAATCCCAGACCCACCTGAAATGGGCTATGGTCGGTGGAACTATGGAGAGCCCTATTATAACTATGTTGGACATGTGGGTGACTCTTGTCCCATGTACGTGGATGCTTAAAATTGTACATGCGCAGGATGTCACAATCATCTGATTGACGACCTATGTTTGGCCATCGGTTTGGGGGTGGAAAGTAGTGGATTTTGTGAGCTTGGTGTCCAACAGAGACCAGAGACTTGACCAAAAGGTGTTGAGGAACCTGTTGTCTCCATCGGAGATGATGGCCTGTGGTATCCCAAAGTGGACCCACACTCGTTCGAAGAAGATCTTAGCAGTATCTGTCTTCGTGACATTCTTCTTACAGGTTGTGAGGATGTCCATCTGCGAAAACTGATCAACGACCACAAACACACGGTCATTTCCTTGCTTGTTGGAAGACAATCCAGACATGTAATCCATTGAGATGGATTCCCAAGGCTTCTCAGAAATAGGAAGAGGGGTGTATAAGCCTTTCTTCTTGATGGTTGGCTTGGCAATGGCACAGGCAGTGCAAGATCTGATATACTTGCTAATGTCCTGTCGAATTTTTGGCCAATAAAAATGTTTCTAATGAACGACCACAGTTTTCCCCACGCCAAAATGTATTTCCACCCAACTATAGTGGGCTTCCTGAATCATCTTTTCACACTCGCTTGTAGGAACACATAGATGGCACAGGTGGCATAAGAGTTCATCCTGAATGTAAAAATCAATGACAGTTGCACCTGTACCCAAGAGTTGATAGGTGGTGACGAAGTCTGGATCTTGATGATAAAGTTGGGGCCACTTAGATGCTTCATGTCCATAGGAATGGAGCACAGTGGTGAGTGCAGCAACATGAGGCCGACAGAGGCAGTCAACGACACAAGGCCGACTGAGGCAGTCAACAACATGATTGGAGATACATGTCTTATACTTTATGTTGAGATGGAATTGTTCCAGGTAGGTGGACCATTTCTGATGGCGGTCGTTTTGCAATTTCCCTTGTGTCTATATGAACTAAAAAGGCTTGTGATCAGTGTGTATGATCGTCTCTTTTCCCAGAATGTAATGTTTCCATTGATGACATGTTTGTACAATGGAATGCATTTCCTTTTCATAGGTGGGGTATTTTCAGACAATATCGGAGTGTGTCTCACTATGGTATGCCACCGGATGCCCGTGCTGAGTGAGAATTGTGCCCACAACATAGTCAAATGCATTAGCCTCAATCTCGAATGGTTGTTGCAGACTGGGCAAGGAGAGTACTAGAGTTGAGAATAAGCAATGCTTCAGATCATCGAATGTTTGTTGTTTCTCCTTCCCCCACACAAACTTGGCCTTACCACCACCCTTAGTCACTTGGTTGAGGGCCCATGCAATATGCAAGAATCCCAACACAAACCATTAGTAGAAGTTGGCTAGTCCCAAAAAGCTTCGAATCTCAGTCAGTGTGGTCGGGGCTGGCCAATCACGGATGACTTGGATCTCAGTTGGATCAACATGTACCCCATGCTCATCATCAATGTAGCCCAAGTATTGGACCATGTTCATGCCAAAAGAGAATTTTTCCAAGTTGGCATAAAGCTTGTGTTGTCGCAGAGTGCTCAAAACCTGATGAATATGTCGCATGTGCTCCTCCCACGTTCTGCTGAAGATGAGGATGTCATCCAAACATAATACCACAAAGGAGTTGGTGAAGGGTTTGAATACATCATCCATCAACCTCATGACAATGGTTGGTGCATTTGTTAATCCAAAGGGCATGACTAGCCATTCGTAGAGACCTTCTTTAGACTTGAAGGTTGTCTTCCATACATCAGTTTGTTCGATGGGAACATGGTGGTAGCCAGACTTCATGTCAATCTTGTTGAAGAACTTTTCCCCCTTGATTTGGTCAAGAAGGTCATCAATCCTGGGAATGGGGTAGCGGCTCTTGATTGTGATTTTGTTTAAGGATCTGTAATCAATGCAGAGTCGCAAAGTCTCGTCCTTCTTCTGCACCAGTACAATCAGGCTTTCACAAGGGCATGATTTGGGTCTGATGTGCTCCTTTTGAAGAAGCTCTCGAATATGACGTCTAATTTTGTCATTCTCCATCAACAAGCACCTATAGACTGGTCCATTAGGTAGAGGTGCGTAAGGGGTCAGATCAATTGGATGCTTGACTTGGTAGTGTGTCGGTACCCCTATAGGTGATGAGAAGAAGTCTTTGTATTCTTCCATGATCCCGTCCACTTCCTTCTACTGCAAATAGAGGCATTGTGTAGAATCCATGGATGTGGCAGTGACCTTCTACTTACTATGAGCATGGATCACAAAAAAGACGAATTTCCCAGTCTGTGAAATGACCTTACTGCATTACTTAGCAGAGATTAAAGAAATAGCAGTAGGCGGCGCTACCTCTAGGATCCTGTACAATTGTCTACCCAAAGTAATAATAACATTGTTGGGTCTAGAATCATACACAACATGATGCTTCCACAAATATGGTTGTCCTAAAAGAACATCACAAAATTCAAGGGGAGAAATATCACACAGTACCTCATCTTTGAAAGGCTTGATGTTGTAGAGTAGAAGACGGTGTTGGCTGACACGAAGATCTCGTCCTTGGTGAAGCCAGCCGATGGTGTAGGGTTGTGGGTGCAGTGTCATTGGCAGGTCCAGCCGCTTGATGACCTCTGCTGAAATCAAGTTCTTATGACTACCACTATCGACAATGAAATGAAGCGGAGCCCCCTTGACCCACATCTGCGAGTGAAAGAGTCGTTCCCCTTCCTATGGTTCTTCTTGTTTACTTGATCTAACTTTGGTGGTAGCGACAATGGCACTAGGTTCAACATCGATAATTTGCTTCCCTCCTTCAAGATTTGACTCGAAATCAGAATCAACCTCTGACTCATAAGACTTCAGCTCAACCATGAGGGACTGCTTGGAGCAACATTCTTCAGTATTGTGCCAAGGAATTTTATGGTACTCACACCATTTTCCCGTGTCCGTCTTCGTCTTCTCATTGTCCTTCTTGTGTTGCGGCTTGGACTGGTTGTCTTGAGGGAAACCATCTCGACTTGGTCCCTTGCTGTGTGGGTTGGTGTTTCCTTTTCCCTACTTTGACTGTGAGGGGTTTGCAGATCCAAACTCTCGCCTTTTTTGTTTAAATTTCTACTCGATCTTGACAGCGTATCTATAAGTCATGCCCAATGAGGCGATGTCCATGAACTCTATTTATGTTTGAATGTATCTATGCAAATAGTCATAGTATTTGAGCACCAGATGACACTCAGAGTATTTGATACCCAATTTGGTGCGTAGGGTATGGAAAATATTGGTGAAATATGGTATTGTTTGGTCCATTTCTTGATGTAGGGTGGTCCATCTGGTGTATTGGTCCCCGTAGCTTCCAACAAGGTAGTATTATTCTTTAATGGCATCCCAGAAGGAATCCCATGTAGGGGCCACCACAAACATTGTATATTACTCCATGGCCCTTTGCTTCAAGTAAGTATCCCACCAGTCTTTAACATGGGGAACGACCTTGAGAAGTTCAAAAGTGATCTTTTTCCTATCAAAAAAATTGTGGACCGGAAAATGTCCTTTGAGCAGATTCAACCATTTATCTACAAAATCTGCATCTATCAATCCTTCAAATAATGGAATATCAAAATTTACCTGTACCATGAAGGGGGTTGCATGGCCGCTTGATGAAGATGCTTCTCCTGTGGGAAGTTGTCGAAGGATCTGCGCGAAGTTGTCCATCATTTCATTCCTTTGTTACACGAGGGCTTCCTCGAGCAACATTTTAATAGGATCTCCTGCTTCATCATCTTTCTTTCCGCCCCCCATGGGTTTTTGTTGGGTTCGGCACGACCAATATTGTAATGGCTCGATTGGTTTGAGTCCCAACTTCTTGTACCCAGACCTTATCAGGGACATGCACAAAGAAAAATAAATGAAGAGCAGATGGATCTGATACCGCTGATCCGGATTTAGGAGCAGAACAAACTAATTAACAGACTGAATTCCATAAACACGGAGATATGAATAATAAAACAAATATCCAGTGAACAATATCTTATATTAAATAATGAAATAGGTTGAAATTTTAAAACTACAAAAGTGAAACACTTGCTCGAATGGTGGTAGTTATCTCTGAGAAGAGATGTGGCTACTACGTGCATCCGTCTGAGAAGAGTGGATTACAATGAGGCTCCAAAGGCCTTTTTGATATTACTAATGAATGCCAAAACTCTAGACATCCAAAAAACCTAACCCTAGAAGGTGAAATTCCAAAAGTCATGTGGGCCCTATAGGTAAGTTGGTGTAATTTGGTACCTCAACTTCCAAGGGTCGTTACTTTTGCATATGACTTCCATTTTAGGTGTGTGATAGCTCATTGGAAAGGTCTTTTAGAGAGCTACACATTCCACCATCAAACTCTGACTCCATCAAATTTGACAGTGGCGAGCCAAAAAAACAACGTTTAGGGCCCCAAAACAGCCTAGAAGTACAACAAGATGTGCTAACATGAAAACATACAAAATAAGCCAATTGGAGTAGGCAGGAGGCCACATGTACCCACCTGGAGGATGTGTGGGGATTCAGACAACCCAAAAAGTGTAGAACCCACAATTACAGCATAGTACAGAAGAACGTGCTGATCAAAAAACAGACACGAGAAACCAGTTGGAATAGGTGGGTGGCCACCGATATCCACCTAGATCACTTTTCAAAATTCTTATCAAATCCTTTACTTTTTATTTTTTCTTTTACAAAGGCTTCTCTTAGTTGGATAAGAAATTTTGCATTCACCTAATTTTTTCAGTTTCATCATTAACAAGGAAATTATAGACTATTATGGTTTTCAATATATAATCATATATATGGGAGGAATTCCCTACAACATGAGTTGAAATACCAAGATTAAAATGTTGAAGGTGACGCAAATAATCCCTATTAAAGCTATGGACTCATGATTGTTCAAAAGGTGACGTTTGTAGTAAACCATGGTGACTCAATTGGACCTATAGATTCCTCAAGTGTAGTGGAGCTACACTCATTAAAGGAAAATTTATTGTTATCGAGATCATGTATTAATGACTATATCTTTAAATTAAAAAATATTGAAGTTTGAATTATTTGATGACGTATTATTCTTGCATGATGAGTTGAATCTATTTTGTTCTAAATTTAGATTAGCGTTAATTGCAAAGATTTATCAATCTCTATTGTGGATGCATTTTGATTTAATTCCATATTGTAGATTATCATCATTGAGTTATTTGAGGAAACATAATTGACCTCATTATCTAGATTATAACTCGTAATTAATAATAATAATAATAATAATAATAATAATCTATTTTTAAGGTCACAGCCAAGACAACACACCAAATTGGTGTATGAGACCCCCTTCTTTGTGGGACAAGGGACCCCCCTCCGCCCAGCAATTTGATTGGTAAAGTCTACGAAGGTATACATACCCTACCCCCCTCTGGATTTGAACATGTGACCTCTTAAGAGGAAACACATGTTCTTAACCATTAGGCCCACTCAAGTTGTATTACATCTATGACATGATTGCACTGGAAGGGATTAGTTTACTAATGTTAAGTTACTTTACTACCAAACTGACACGTATAATATATGGAAAAAAAAATTCTCCTAACTTAAGTCTAACTTGTAGGTCATGAAAGATCCAATGATAAGAGCGTCACTGAATTTTTGTTCCAATAGATCACTTGTGCTCCAATATGAAACAAGGGAGGGCCTTGATAGTTTCTAAGATGTCGACTCTCGACCCTCTATTTCCACTCGTCTTCTTCTTTTCTTCCTTCAGATTGATCGTTTGATGTGCAGGCTCTCGGAGATCTACCCTCTCAAACACTTTGACCATGAAGTTGAAAAGGAAGGAGGAGTTGCCTTTATACCAGACCGATCCCTGCACTGGATTCTTCATGGCATTCCTTCAAAGAAGAAGATACATAAGCATATTCATAACAGAAAGAATTCAATCAATATGTTCTCATGGCAATATTGGCGTAAATACTCCAACAAACAACAAAATTTCTAGTATGAAACATCATGGCAGTTTTTAAAGCCAATAAAAAAGAATAAAATGTTGAATGGCCTAGGCCAGTCTTCACTTAGTCTCTACATCAAATAATTCTCATGTTATAATCAACTTATGTCTGATATCTAAAGAACATAATTCTTCTTCGTCGGATCTCTGAAGGTAATGTCATATGTTCTCGTGTTTTTTTAACTATTTTTAATTCCAATTGTGTAATATTATTTGTGCAGTAAGAAATATATTTACCTCTTGCAAGTTCAAATAGCAGTTGCAGGATATGATTTTTTCCCTATGGCCAAAGTCCTCATCCCAACAGAGTATATAAGGACCTTACACCTAAATACCTTAACACCTGCATTTCTACCAAAGATATTAATTATTTCAGTTGTTTGAGAAATGTTCCTACCTATATGTTGTAACTCCATAGAAAATGTAAAGAAGTCTCGTGTTCACAAAAACTAAACAGAAGAAAACATGGTCCTGAAAGGTCTTACCTGACTTAGTTCTATTAAGGTAATCACTATGCTTCTTCAAATGGAATACATCTCATAAGGACAAGGGTCTAGTGCTTCCTTCACTTGTTGCATCATCCTTATCCTTCTTGCTCCTAAGTCTGTGAGGGGAGTGATTCTCATACCATTGTTCTCTATCGTTGTCGTTGGGTACACACCAGAGAACATATTTTGTGTATTACATTTTGCAACCAACAAAGCATTCTATCAACATTTAATTACACATTTGATCAACTGAAGTGAAAGGAACTTAATATTCAGAGTTTGTGAGTTTGGTACAAGGCTAAGAGTTGTTCACAATGATGAGAGCAGATTTTGTGAACCTGTTAAATCCCTTGTATCGTCAATATTAAAATATTGCATTTTGTTGCAATCAAATATGTGAATTTGTTATGTTGGTGTCAGCAAGCATGTCATTGACAAATTCCAAAATTTAAATAATTCATATCTATGAAATCAGAGATGTTTGTGATTGTAACAAAGCTTTATTTGCATTAAAACGAGGACTTCAATTTGGTCCCAGAAATGGAAGAGTGCAAGTTTATTAAGCTTGGAAGGGAGTGAATATATCAATCAGGGTGGAGGTCGAGAAGGCGACGGAATGGATGTTGTTATGGGTTTTTGTTATGAACCCTTGGAACAAGCACTCGTATTCTGCCAACTACTATGAAATCCTCGACAACAAAAAAAACCCACCGGTGTGGCTACAGCACCATGACTTCCTTGACATGCTTGACACATCTCAAACTTTAATTTTGGTCAGAGAGACCGATAGCGGCAAGACCACAAAGAGAAGAGGATCATCTTCAGTGTTCACATCCCTCACCCATCACAGGAAGGGACCGACATGATTCATAAGCCTTGATTACAGCAAGTGCAATGGCTACATCAAGGAAATCATGACAGATGTCTTGCATGACCGCAGTCGCGGCATTCCCCTCTGTAAGGTGACCTTTAAGCACACATTCTGCCACATGCATCAAAAGGATCTCTTTGTAGCGGCCAAGGGTTTGTACTCAGAACAATTTGTTTACTGCGGAAAGAATGAGGGAGGCTCCAACATGCTATCTGGAGAGAGAGAACTAGCCATTCGGGGTTGGATCAAGGTTGAGGAGAGACTACAGGCACGAAAAGATCTGAACCCTAACCTTCGTAGTCACCTAGATCTAGAGTATGGGCACCTTCCAATTATCAGAGATCTCAAGGATTTTCAACCCTCGGGGTATCTTCAGACCTCGCTCTGTTATGGGAATCAAGTTAAAAGTGATGCAAGATTGAGGATTTCTTCTGAATATCATGACGAGGCCAGCTCTGAGACTGCGACAGGATTCCCCCTTCTTATAAATACCATTGTCAGATCTTATCTCTGCTTACGTGCTCAGGATTCAGACTCCGTTTTTTAGCTCAAAACCCAAATCCACCAAGCTACATGCATTTTGCCTTGCTTTCAACGACTAATATTTGAAGGACGACAACTTGTGGATGGATATCTACTACGAGGTTATGGGAATCTAAATAATGCAACCATTTCTCTCGCTTATCGGTTGCATGGAGGTTCTCCATCCTCCACTCATCTAAGCTCTTACAAGCATGTCGTGAAAACATGGATTTTTGTTCCTTTGGGGTCCAAGGCTGAAAATTTCAGAGCAAAGGAGATTTTCGGCTCCGCCTTCATTGTGGAGAAGTCTACAAAACCTCCAACAGTAGATGTCAAAGATCCCCACGTCTACAGCTCTGCTTTTATCTACTAGGGAAAATCCCTCATCTATCGCTTCAACATACTATGGCCCTCGGCCTCTGCGCTAAGAGAATGGGTAAACAAGACCTGGTTGTTAGGTCATGAGTTGTTCTTTTGCTCCAAAGGGTTCTTCATTCTCAACTTTTCCACAAAATAAGACTGCCAACATGTGCTAGAGCAAGGTCCTTGGTTCTGGGGCAGATCTGGTCTTTCCATGCAGAGATGGTTCCCTGAATTCAACCCGCTGACTATGACTGCCATGACTACATCGGTTTGGGTATGACTCCCCAATCTACCTCTGCATTTTTATACTCCAGATTTTTTACTTACCCTGGGCAATGTGTTGGGTAAGTTCATCAAGATTGACACATATCGAATAATGAAAGGCTTCGTCACTTTCACCTGCATATGCGTTGAAATCGACCTCAGTCAAGGGCTTCCAGATAGGATACTTATAGACTGGGATGAGAATGATACTTACATGCAGATGGTCGATTATGAAAACATCACCTTCATTTGTCACTCATGTCAGCAAACATGGCACCTCCAAGCAACTTGTCCTTTATCTCCAACCCCAGCCTCATCCCCTGGAGCACGAAAAAGAGCTAATGGCTGGAAAGACACTAAAAGTCACAAAAGTCGCTTGAACTCTTCATCTGAAAACACGTAGCATCACAAAGATGCCCCAAATCCTCTGCCTTCTACAACACCAACATAGTCTCCAACAATTTCACAACAACCAATTGTAGATCCAAAACACCATCCTTCGGCGCCAACACAAAATCTTGAAGCTTCATAAATCTTGATTCCCATTCTCACAGTTCATCCTTTGCACCCCCCTCTAGAAAAGGATGAATGGAATGACATAATCATGGCCACAACCCCGTTCTCTGCGACTCAGAAACATCCTCATGAATTGGATAATTCAAACAGTGACAAAGAAGCACCCTTAGCTTCAGTAGCTCAAGATTCTGGCATTTCCTCGTACCACCTGGATTCGGTGGTGAAGGTTGTTGAGCCTATCAATTCCTCTGGTTGGATTGATGTTCGTAAGAAAAAAGGCAGAAAGGATCCTCTCTGGCCAACATAATGATTCGACCCTTTCTCCTTATCTTGTATGTTTCATCTTGCTATGCCCACACATTCCTTGTGGCTCTCTTTTAGCATAGGCTAGTATGTAGTTATCTCATGTTCTGTTTCTGGGGGTCTTTTGCAATCAGCAAGTCGATGTATCACTTTGTACTTTTCCTGGACTGAATAGAAGGATTCTCATCTTGTTTATTTAAAAAAAAAAACTTTATTTGCCTTTATCACAAATCTGTCTTAAGTTTGAGTTTACCATCATATGTTAAAAAAAAATTGGATACTAAGTATTGGATTCAAGACAAATTTGTGGTGAATGGACTGAAAGTTAAAAATCAAATGTTGCAAAGGGAAAATACTTCATGATTGGAAAAATCCCAAGGCAAGTGAAACAATATTGGTGTAACAAGGGGATGACGTATCACTGTCACCTTAATAGGAAACCCCTTTCTGTTTAGGATTATGTTAAGACTACCCCAAGGGAGACGTCCCTAGTGACCTAAAGGGCTGATGAAACTAAAACAAAAATGCAAATATAACCCGCTCTCACTGGTCACCAAGTCAAAAGGTATTTATGTCTTAAGAGATGAAGCAAATGTAATGGATGAATTGTACCTTCCCAGAACAAGACAACAAGCAAAAATATGGCAGTTTCAAGTACAAAATTATATTAGTGCTTCGATAAGACAATCAACCATTGAAATGTATACTAGATGATATAAATTGTAGAAAAAACAAAAGTTTACAAAAAAAATAAGTATTTTATAATAGTTGCAAGAAATATGCCTTAAAATTGCTTGAAAGAACAATGAAAATATAACATTTACTAGGCAGAATGATAATCAAATGTCACAAGCAAATTTAGAAGTGTTTAGCTAGCATTAAATGTAGATTATGCAGAAAATTTGTTGCATCAAGATGGTTGTAGCAGTGATTTATAATAGCAGCAAGTAAATTAGTTGTCTAGGCTAGGTTAGTGTTAGTTTTAGTTAGTGAAAGCTAGAAAGGTTAAGGTTTGATTGTTGGTTTGATATTTCAACAAAAGAAGTGTAAGGACTAGTGCCTTTGAGGGGTTATGGAGTCAAAAGTTCAACATAATTCATTTGGAGCAAGCAACATAATGATCGTGTTTATCCAAGTAAAGGATGAATCTTAGAAGAGTAGTACCTTAAGTCTTCTTAAGATTCAATCTTTAGGGAGGTCAGCTACTAGAGAGTAGGCACTTCTAGGCCCTAGTGGTTTCCTCATTCTTAGATTATTGAAAGAAATATTTAGATGCAACAACAAATGATAAAGGATTCTAAAGTGCTAGCACTTTAGGGATTTATAATCTTGTCAAAGTTAGCCACCTTAGCAAAGTCTAACAAATGTAGAGCAAAGAAGTAGTATCTTAAGTTCTTTACTCCTAGGGTTTACAAAGAAAGAAATTTCATAATCTTTAACATGAATAAGCAAATATACTATAACCATTAAAATGAAATGACAATTGCAGATTTACTTACTTCACCAAGAATAACCAAGCCATGAAACCCTAGATTTCCAAATAACTTTACCAAAAATTATCCAAGTTGCAAGTAGAACACTCCAAGAGAGGTTTGCATCACAATTTCAGCCAATAAAACTCTAAATAGGGCGCAAATTTCAGTCCACTTATCTCCAAGTGAGATTTTTTATCTAAAAATTAATGTACTTTATGGTTATTTATGCAAAACTTTGACCCTTAATAATTTTAGGTCAAAATTAAGGCCGAACTGGCCAATTTACAATAAAATCCAATTTTGACATAATAAAAATTAATTAGCACCTAAAGACATCTCCAAGGGTGATGCCATGCCCTTCTAAGGTTACGTTGAGGCCCTAAGGTAGAATGTTGAACCTAAAATGTAGGGCGCTTGGCCTCTAGAGGCCCTAGATGATGCCCACACGTGCCACCAGGCTCATAACTGCCTCCAAAATGAAATACCTAGCTTTGGATGATGGCCAGGGCCCTCAAGGGCCAACTTCCATATGGAAGAGAAAGATGCCTCTGGGTCTAGGTCTGCCAGGGTGCCTCGAAAGGCAATGTTCTTCTTTTTCCCGGTGCAAATCTTCATTTTCTTCTTACCCCTCGTTGGGGTTGCAGCACCCATTTGTGGGCTTTAATCCCTCATGAAGGTTTGAGCTAATCATTCCCTCACATGTACCTGTCCACCGAGAAAGGTCCTACAACAACAACAAGTACACGCTCCAAGGGTTCATAAGTCACAAGGATCATAGCATGTAAATCACATCCAATAATTAAATTACCCAAACATGTGCATCAAACCCCCCTTAACCCAGACAAATTATCAAAGACATTATGCAATTTGACAAGTTAGGTTTGGAGAAGGTCTCATAGTGTCCTATTGGGCCAACCTCCCTTAAGTTTGGGGTGTTTCCTAGGTGGGGGCTAATCCAATTCATGTAAGTGTATAAGGTGGCATGGGGTGCATGTAATAATAGGGAAATGTAAGTATTACCCGTGGGTGTGTTTGTAGAGGAAGAGATGCACCTTGTCATAAATGTGATTGTTTCCTAGCCCATTCATTACCTTTTATTCTTAGCTTTAGTTGTTTTGATCTTCTGCTTTTGTGCTTCAAAGGAAAATTTGAGGGCCATTGTCTTGGCTTGATGACTAGAGATGACAGTGTTATCCACAAACATTTCATGGAAATGAGAAGGTTGGCTCATGATAAGACCCTTGTTGACGATTAAAATCACAACAAGGATTTTGCCTGCAAAGTATTGCTAAATCCTATTAATTTTAAGCTAAATGATATATATGATACTAGTAGCTGGGACCTTGGATATTGGAGGATCAGATTTGGTTCTTATTTGATGTTTTTACTGCTATTCGACACTGCTTACAGGTTTGAGCATGATTGGTGATCAATGTTGGTTCTATTCACGACAAATGGACGAAGGATAATGCATGTTTGTTCTCTTGCTCTAGGCTTGAATGTCATGTCATAATGGCTTATGATATCCATTGTTACCCTTGCTATTTACTCCTTGGCTTATTACTCGTGACACCTGCAAAAGATACATGTTAGTAACAACAAAAGAGCAATTGAAAAGAAATGAAGCAATATGAATTAAATCCAAAAGAAAAGAAATATGCTACTATACTATACGATGTTGCACTATGCATTTGAAGTTGAAATGGATTGTTGCTAGCCCTAGCTAACAGGGTTAGTGACTATAATACTTATTGGCTTATATGGAAAAACATGTGATGTGCGTTATGGGTGGTTGGCAATGGATAATGTAACATAGGGTGGCGCATTTCGGATGTTGGTCTCGATGCATGGTTTAATTAAATGAATTAATGGAATGATGGCTAACACGTACTAAGTGATTGAAGGAGTAAATGATGGAAGTGACTTGCATTTACTGCACATCCCTCCATAGCTCTCCCACTTGTTGTCACCCTAACTTGGCTATTGTTCAATGGTGTTTCATTGTGGTTAAGCTCTAATTTGCAAGCAAGGGAATAATTGCTCGACCAAGCTCACATTTTAAGGCTTTTGGTTATAGGTATGTCTTTTTCTCCATCCATGAACCCGCTCTGGTTATGAAATGGATATTGGCTCAGTGATGTATGGGTCTGTGCTTTTCTTAAGGCTGCAATTGTGTAAATTTGTGATATTTCCCTAGAATAGGTTGTTTGTGTGGTTTCACGATAAATGGAAGTGATGGTTGAAGTCACAATTTTTATTGATTATTCTGAGTACTAGAAGCCATGAAGGCTCTTTGTCATCCTTAGTGGTTTTAGTTGGAGGGTTTCATTCAGTCCATATTGGTTGGTTGTCTCCATACTTTTCTTGTCACCATACCCAGTCATTTTGTTGATTATGGGGTTGTTGGGTTTGAACCACCTTGTGTCACTGCGTATCGTTTCATCTGGGTATGGGTTCGTTCACGCTACTGATGTTGCGTTGTGGGTTATGATGGCTATTATGCCAAGGGGATTGCTTAAGATTGATTGTTATTTCTTGGCTCTGTTTTATCTCAGCATTCTTTGGGTTGATTGGGAAAACCACGAGGGTTATACCCTGCATGTTCTCGGTGTTATTACAGACCAAAATGAAGCCTTTGCTTCTCTGTTCAAGGTATCTCTTATCTCGTGAACTATCACCCTGTCTACAAAGTTATTGGTGGTATACCCTTTGTGTTCACTGTATGGTCTCAGAGGTTCTTACCTGTTGTTGGGGGTCGACTCCAGTTCCCCTGTGTTGGTCCACAGAGCGAACCCTTGATTACTCAAAGCCCATCTTTTGATAAATGGAGCCCGTTATATCATGTCGTGTATATTGTTGATTGTTATGAGTTGGTGGTGTATCGTCGACAGTGTTCGATTGTTGGCTCGTCTCTGTTGATTATGTTGACAGTGGTTTTGGTTATTGGTATTGGGTCACTGCATTGGCTATTATACAGTCAAATCGATAGCTCGACATGGTTAATTAGTTAATTTGAGAAATTGATTTAGGCATACTGTCGTTGTTTCCTTGTATTGGATTTATAGCTCAACGTCGTTTGATGTTTAGATCTGGAGTAAATAGACATGTACAGTCGCAGTAATTCTCTTGTGTTTTGTTGAATGGATTGTGTATCCTACAACATCATATAAATTGAAGTAGTGATTTATGTGTGTTTAAATGGCAAGTCAAGGTTATTACAATTTGATATATTGGTGATTGTGTTTTGATGGTCTACTGGTATGGTTGATGGATTTCATGCATTATATCAGAGGTGGGCACGGATTCTGTGACAGTGTGGTCTCACTACAATGTAAATGTTAAATGCATTTGAGGGATGAAATCTAGCATGTTTTGTGTTTGTGTTTGATTGAAGAAATAATTCATAAACATGATGTTGAATAGAGTGGAAATAAGTGATTGTGTGTTCATTTGGAAATTGCTTTAAATATTAAATGGGACAAATGAGAAGAAACATAACTCTTCTACACGTTGGTTGTGAAGGCATGTTGTCTTGTTTTGATGTCACTGTGTTAATGATTTAATTGTGAACAATGAGCAAGTTAATACATAAGAACGATTAAGTTATGCACTGTAATTGTTTAAATTGATTACAATGACTATTTGGTTAATGTTGGATCTTTTGTGTTGATGTAGAATGGTTTTATGGATTACTTAATATATTTTATGAAAAATATTTGCTCTCCTCCCTACCATTATTTCATTTTTCGCTAATTACAATCCCCTCGCCTTCCCATATTCATTTTTCACTCCCTTTTCCTAAAATTTAATTACAATTAAGAGGAATTTGGTATGGTAAGAGTTTGAAATCATAGTTTCTTGGATGGATTACAGTGACATGTTCTTTATTTTACGTTACAGTTGATTGTTTGTTGCCTGTGAGCAGTAACCATGATTGTTTTCCCCCTCATTTTAACATTTTTCACTCAATACAAACCCCTTGTATATCTCAGAACCTTTGATCATCCCCTGCTCATTGACAATGGGTAAACAATTTGTATGGATTGGATTGCATGAGTATGGTATGTTGTTGAGCCAAAATTTATTTCATATTTTTTAAAAGAGTTGTCATGTATAGTTGATAAAGAAACTATTTGCTAATCAATTATGCATAGAGGAATGAGTTGTTCAAGCAAAAGGTTGAAAAATGAGGCCCACCAGGCCCCTAAAAAAGGGAAAGCCACTACTACCCCTTCCTCACCTTCAAATGATTATAATGAATCTGTGTCCTCCCACATGCATTTGAGGGACAATTTCTCTCATGTGATCAGCAAGATTAGGCCAAATGGATCCACACAGCCTAAGGCAAATTTAGAGAGATTAAAAGGTGATAATGGCAACAGAGGAAAGATTGTCTCACAAACTGGAAAATATGGATTTTAAGTTGTTTTTATTTACTAATTATTGAGGACACTTGACTTCAGTTGTTTTTTTTGGACAACATGTTTTTTGGATATATTGGTAATATATTTTGGAAACAATTGCAAATAACATTGGGATAAATTATCAAACGTGAATGTGATGATGGGAGTCAAAAGGAGACATGTTTGCTAAATTAACTAGTTGTGTTATGATTGTTAAAAGCTAAAGGGAGTCACAAGGGGTCCCACCTACTAGTTATTATTTATTTAAAACCCTTATTATAATATTATTACTTTTCCCCCTAACTAAAAAGTTGGTTGAGTTTTTAGTTAACTTAACTAATGAAGTAGTTCAACTACTTCAACCAATTCTAATTTGCTTAAAGGAAAAAGGAAAGGGGGGAACAAAAGGAGCATAGAAGGAGAAACATACTAAGGTTTGCTCTTTGAGTTTGTGTTGAGATAGTTCAGTTTTCATTCATTCCTTAATTGATCATAAGCCTAATTATTTTTTATGATAGAAAGGTCTTATTGTAGGCAACAATATTCAAGGTTGAATTACATCTTTCGGGCACTTATTTTTCAGAGGTGTTGATCTATCTTTGATAGTCTGTGTAGACTTGTCTATTTGTGAATTAGTTTTTATGATTGACGAAGGTTATTGTGCAGAGTCAAGTGGGCAACAATATGTGGCAAGTTGATCCAACTTTTAAAGTTTAGTTTTTTATTTTCTGTTAGAAGTCCTTTTGTATGTTTCATCGGGGACGTCTAAGTTTGACTTTGGTCCAAAACTTCTTCACGAAATTTTGTAAAGAGAATGACTCTTTGATGAATTGGAATTAAATAAAGGATTGCTTTATGTCTCGTCTGTGTTGATTATCATCTTGGTGTCTTTACTTCTGTCTCTACATTTATTTCAGCAATTCTTGTATTCAGAAAATCATATAAATAATTATTTTCCAGCAAGATTTTATTTATATAAGACTAACCTAAGCACTTGTAATCAATACTTGTGAGTTAGGATATTATTTTTGATGCCTATAAACATAGGGTGACATTCTCGTCTATTTTTCTTTAGCCAAACAGAATCTGAAAATGCTTGAGTAAGATCATTTCATATCTTTTCCTCAACAACCCCCTTTCTCTTGTCTATGCCACCAAGAGCCACTACCCTTGTTGGGTGACCAGATAGGTGGTAGTGTCATACCGCTACATGCCCATGGTAACAATAGGTCGGCTCGTGATGAGACCTCATATCCATAAACTAGTACCTTGAGTGTTTATGTATCTTATGGGTTCCCTTTTCTTACTGAGAATATTTTCACTGCTTTCTCGGGAATCCTTGGGAAAAGCATCTCAAAGGTTTCAACATTGGGTTTTAACTCTTACCGGCAACTTTTACCCTCTGGGCCTTTAGCCCCTTCTTCCCACAAGGTAAGGTACAACCCTTCCTAGTGTATCCAATCCCAATGCTCAAACAAGGATAGGGAATATGGAAGGAATAAAGATGGAAAGTGGTAAGTATGGAGGGACGGGTGATGAATTTTCATAGATCCACCTAGTGGCAACCCATCCTAAAGGGAAATAAACTTACTAGGGCACCATGTCACCCCTCTAGGTATGAATGAGGCAAAGAGCATAATTTCCAAGCAAACTTCATGAAATGAAGAAGGATTCAATACAAAATATTCAAATGCTTCAAAAATCAAAGTGATACATATCATGATACATGTACTCATTACCTCATGGAGCAATACCAACCACTACTTCAGGACTAGGTTGGTGGGATGGATATTGTTGGTGGTGATAAATGGACTGCATTGAAGAAACTAGGGGCCCTCAAGGGCCATGCTCAAGTTGTTTGCCTCTTGGTACTCCATGTCTAGGACCTGTGGTCCTCGAGACATGATCTCCTTAGTTATCCCTAGGGTATGGGTTAACATTTGGCTCCAACTCGGGGACATGTGCTCACTGTAGAGCATATGAGAACCTTAGCATCTCTGGTATGGCCTATGCCTGCTAAATCTCAACAAAGGATATTAGTAATCCTTAGGGTGGTGATATCACCCCTTTTTCATATATGATATAATAAAATAAAGAGAATCTATAATCTATCATATGATCATGAGAATACATATATACATAATGAAATAAGACAATATGAAAATGAAACTACAACTATACTAATATGAAATGCAATGGTATGTACAATGGATACAAATGCCTACCTACCTTTACTTACATGTTGGTTGAATGCTAAGTGTAGTCAAATAACCAGTGAAACTATCCTAGCAATACCTCACAATGCATGCCTCTGTGTTTCATAATAAACCAAAACAATGACAATTCAAGCACAAAAATAACATGAGTTAGAGCATGCATCATATCATAGTAAATCATAAAGTCTAGCTCATGGAGGCAGGAGGGAGGGACAAAATTATGCCAAGTTACACTTCTAGGAAAGTTCTCAATCCATCTTAGAAAGGGATCATGAAAAATCAAAGGCTCAAAAGACTGACACAAAGAGTTTGCAGGTTGGCTACCTTGGATGTCATCACATCTCGAGGTCTGGGAAGGGACTAGCAAGAACCTAGAGGATGATTGGAAATTTTTTAAAGGAAAGTTGAAAGACTAAGATAATAAACTTCTTCTTAAGGTATTCAACCTACCCTTGAATTCTAAAAGAAAGCTTTGTCCCGGAGAAAACTCAAGACAAGGGACATGTTTTCCAACTACACCCTTAGTGACATAGCGAGGTAAAGTAGTCGAAGGGAGCTGGAAAACCTTGTCACAAGTAACCTGCTTTAGGCAAGAAATGTCCTCACTTTTATCAAGATCTAAGCACAATGGTGGTTGATAATATTCTTCATAAAATAAATCCAAGTGCTCAAAGGAATACTCATCAAAATCCTCAAGGTATGACCGAAAATTATCAGGAGAACATAGAATCAGGTCACCATTGGGTGCTTGGAAAACATTTGTAATTATATCATCATCTTGTTTTCAAACCTCAAAATTATTAGGAACATCATATTATTGTTGTAAAGGCAACAAATGGAAATGACCCTCCATATCATAAATGGGATCCTCATTAGAACCAATCACATCCCATTTATGTCTTCCAACATGTATGAACTCATCAATATTATCAATTGTGTCGTTACTTTTATCATAACATGAAGGATTTAATACATCCAAGGGATCTTCCAACACTTCTTCACCCACCAAATCATAAAATAAGGCATCGACAAAAAAAGGAAAATTATTAACCTCATTCTCTTTGTCCTGTGTAGGAGGAATAGGACCTTGGATGGCTTCATCAGGGGGAGAGGCACATATCAATATCTCATGCTCTTCAAGTTCTTGTCCTTCAACTAGAACCATGTATTCTTTGATGGAATCATGAGTAAATTATTTATCTTCGTCATGGGATTGGTAACCTTCATCAGGATCCCTCTCCTCAACCTCTTGCGGGTCAATGTCTTGTTCCCACCTTTCGAAGATCTCAAGGGATGTTATTATTTCCAGACTAAGAGTTTATGGGGTATCTTTGGGGTCATCAATCTTGATTTGTGGAGAAATAAATGTTCTACCTTAGATGACGAGATATTGGCTTTGACATTTGTGGCCATGTCATAAGCTTATTGGATTGTCCTTGGGCTCCTTTTATCGAGAAAAAAATATGATTGTCCTGAGAACGCCCTTATATAGATGACAAGGAGGAACTCAAAAATAAGACGATGGCTTCTAGGGAGTTGTTGTGACATCGTCTTAAACTTGGCATGGAATTCCTTAACGGCCTTGTTCTCAGCCTTGATTATGTGCATAAGTCTCTGTAGTAACATGTATGGATCCTCTTTGACATTCCATATTTTGAGGAAAACTTCCTCTAATCGATCCATAGATGTAGTATTATCATTAGGGAGGCCATCATACCATCTTCTAGCATCGTCATGAAGAGTAGCATAGAAAAGTTTCATTGTTAGGTCTTCAACAACATCACTGATAGGGTGGAGTTGAAAGAAGGCCCAAAAGTCACTCATATGGTCTTCAGTGTTTTCCTCATCACTACTAGTGAATCTTGGAAGACATTTTTCATACCTCGAAGGCATTTGTTGAGGGAAATTGGGAATTTTACTCATATCCAAGGGTTTAAATTACCTAGGTCCCATTGAGAAGCCATGGTTGGCTTTATCATTAGTGGATTCACCAGATAATCCTTCTAGGGATTATCAAAAGGAAATGAAGGAATCACCCTAAGTGGAGTCGCTAGGTAATCTTTGTAAAATGAAGGCTTTGGGTAAAGGCTTACCGAAAAAGTATCGTTTGAGGAAGATTGACTCGATGTTCCCCGACAACGGCGCCAAAAATGCTATCGCACAATCTATCCTTTCCCAAAGCCCAAGGCAAGTGAAACAAGATTAGCGTAACAAGGGGGTGACCTATCACTGTCACCTTAATGGGAAACCCTTTTTTGTTTAGGAGTATGTTAAGACTATCCCAAGGAATTCGTCCCTAGTGACCTAAAGGGTTGATGAAAATAAAGCAAGAATGAAAAGATACCCCCCTCTCACTGGTCACTCAAGTCAAAAGGTCTTTATGTCTTAGGAGATGAAGCAAATGTAATGGATGAAGTGTACCTTCCCATAACAAGACAACAAGCAAAAATATGGCAGTTTCAAGTACAAAATGATATTAGTGCTTTGATAAGACAATGACAATGAACCATTGAAATGTATACTAGTTGATATAAAATTGCAACAAAATGAAAGTTTACAACAGCAATAAGTATTTTATAACAGTTGCAAGAAATATGCCTTAAAATTGCTTGAGAGGACAATGAAAAGATAGCATTTCCTGGGCAGAATGATAATCAAATGTCACAATCAAATTTAGAAGTGTTTAGCTAGCATTAAATGTAGATTATGCAAAAAAAATTGTTGCATCAAGATGGTCGTAGCAGTGATTTATAAAAACAACAAGTAAATTGGTTGTCTAGGATAGGTTAGTGTTAGTTTTAGTTAGTGAAAGCTAGAAAGGTTAAGGTTTGAGTGTTGGTTATTCAACAAAAGAAGTGTAAGGACTAGTTCCTTTGAGGGTTTATGGAGTCAAAAGTTCAACCACATTCATTTGGAGTAAGCAACATAATGATTGTGTTTATCCAAGTAA
Organism: Picea engelmannii; assembly: GCA_009831015.1. Classification (NCBI taxonomy): domain Eukaryota; kingdom Viridiplantae; phylum Streptophyta; class Pinopsida; order Pinales; family Pinaceae; genus Picea; species Picea engelmannii. The sequence continues at coordinate 67,768 of ML822920.1, forward strand.
AGGATAAATATTATAAGAGTATTACCTTAAGTCTTCTTAGGATTCAATCTTTAGGGAGGTGACCTACTTGAGAGTAGCCACTTCTAGGCCCTAGTGGTTTCCTCATTCTTATATTATTGAAAGAAATATTTAGATGCAACAACAATTGATCAAGGTTTCTAAAGTGATAGAACTTTAGGGATTTAGAAGCTTGTCAAAGTTAGCCACCTTAGCAAAGTCTAACAAATGTAGAGAAAATATGTAGTATCTTAAGTTCTTTACTCCTAGGGTTTGTCAAGCAAGCAATTTCATAATCTTTAACATGAATAAGAAAATATACCATAACCATTAAAATGAAATGACAATGGAAGATTTACTTACTTCACCAATAATACTCAAGCCATGAAACCCTGGATTGCCAAATAACTTTACCAAAAATGATCCAAGTTGCAAGTAGAAGACTCCAAGAGAGGTGTGCATCACAATTACAGCTAATAAACCCTAAATAGGGCACAAATTTCAGTCCACTTCTCTCCAAGTGAGAGTTGTTATCTAAAAATGAATGTACTTTTTTTTTTATCTGGCGGAATCGGCAACTGGGTTGGTCTCGTACTTGCGTGACATGAGGTCGATTCCGACCGCTACCACTATAACCTCCAGGTGCCATACATATGCCCCTTCCATAGGCACGGGTAAGTCAGGGGGATTTGAACTCGGAACCTCATTGAACATAACACTTCATATCACGTCACATGTCAATTGAGATGCCCCCCAAGGGATGTACTTTATGCTTATTTATACAAAACTTTGACCCTTAATTAATTTAAGGTCAAAATTAAGGCCGACCTAGACAATTTACAATAAAATCTAATTTTGACATAATTAAAATTAATTAGCACCTAAAGACATCTACAAGGGTGACGTTATGCCCTTCTAGGGTGACGTTGAGGCCCTAAGGTGGAACATTGATCCTAAAATGTAGGTCGCTTGGCCTTCAGAGGCCCTGGATGATGCCTACATGTGCCACCAGGCTCATAAATACCTCCAAAATGAAAACCCTAGCTCTAGATGACGTCCAGGGTCATGATCCCTCAAGGGAAAACGTCCATATGGAAGAGCAAGATCCCCCTCGGTCTAGGTCTGCCAAGGTGCCTCCAAAGGCAACGTCCTTCTTTTTCTCGGTGCAAATATTAAATTTATTCTTACCCCTGGCTGGGGTTGCAACATCCATCTGTGGGATTTAATACCTCATGAAGGTCCAAGTTAATCATTCCCTCACTTGTACCTGTCCACCAGGCAAGGTCTTGCAACAACAATAAGTATGCCCTCCAGGGGTTCATAAGTCACAAGGATCATAGCTTGTAAATCACATCCAATAATTAAATTACTGAAACATGTGCATCAAACCCCTCTTAACCCAGAAAAATGCTCAAAGACATTATGCAATTTGACAAGTTGGGTTTGGAAAAGGGCTCAGAGTGTCCTGTTGGGCTAATCTCCCTTAAGTTTGGGGTGTTTCCCAGGTGGGGGATAATCCAACTCATGTAAGTGTATGAGGTGGCATGGGGTAAGTGTTTGGGCATGGGGTGCATGTAATAATAGGGAAATGTAAGTATTACTTGTGGGTTCCTTTGTAGAGGGCGAGTTGCACCTTGTCATAAATGTGATTGTTTCCTAGCCCATTCATTGCCTTTTATTCTTAGCTTTATCTCTTTTGATCTTTTTCTTTTGTGCTTCAAGGGAAAAGTTGAGGGCCATTGTCCTTGCTTGATGAACAAAGGTGACAGTGCTATCCACAAACATTTCACATAAATGAGAAGGTTGGATCGTATGAGACCCCTTTTCTCTTGGCTATGCCACCAAGATCCACTACTCCAGTTTGGTGACTAGATAGGTAGTAGTATCATACCGCTACATGCCCATGGTCATAATAGGTCGGCCCGTGATGAGACCTCTTATCCGTCAACTAGTACCTTGAGTGTTTATGTATCTTATGGGTTCCCTTTTCTTATTGAGAAACTTTTCATTTCTTTCTCGGGAATCCCTAGGTGAAGCATCTCAAAGGTTTCAACATTGGCTTTTAACTCTAACCAACTACTTTTACCTTCTGGGCCTTTAGCCCCTTCTTCCCACAAGGCAAGGTACAACCCTTCCTAACATTGCCAATCCCAATGCCTAAACAAGGATAGAGGATATGGAAGGAATAAAGATGGAAATTGGTAACTATGGAGGGATAGATGATGACTTTTCATAGATCCACCTAGTGGCAACCCATCCTAAAGGGAAATCAACTTACTAGGGCACCATGTCACCCCTCCGAGTATGAACGAGGAAAAGAGCATAATTTCCAAGCAAACGTCATGAAATGAAGAAGGAATCAATACAACATATTCAAGTGCTTCAAAAATTAGAGTGATACATACCATGATACCTGGACTCATTACCTCATGGAGCGAGAACATCCGCTACTTCAGGATCAGGCTGATGGGATGGATATTGTTGTTGGTGATAAATGGACTGCACTAAAGAAAAGAGGGGCCCTCCAGGGCCATGCTCAAGTCGTCTGCCTCTTGGTACTATGTGTCTAGGACCTGTTGGCCTCGAGACGTGATCTCCTTAGTTATCCCTAGGGTAGGGGATAACAATACACAACATACAAAACTGGGAAAAAATAGATTTTATAACATCTTGGTTGCCGCAATCATTTCAAAATTTCTAGGTGTTATCCAGATTCTAACGCTCCTTGTAGTTGTTGCAAGCCCCTAAGATAAGCATAGGCAACGACCAGTTCCTTCTTCATATTTTTATCTACCACATAAAAAACAAATCTGTATTTTTAATCATGTAAAACAAATGAACGATACCAAAAAAAAAAAAGGTGAAGCTGGACAATGCGATATATGAATCTCTTGCTTGAGTTTAAAAGTATTAGAAATAAAACCATGGTGCTCAAGGCAACTAGCTCGATAGTGGTTGATATGTGTAGGAGTTACAACATGAATCTCATTGGTTTTCTTCCTTAGTTTCGAAAATAACACATTTTATTAAAAACAATTATACCACTTACTTAAAGGCAGGGGCTTGTTGCTTTGCAACTCACCTTGTTGGTATATGTATAGGTATATGCTTGATAATTGGTTTAGTGGAATACATTGTTCAACTGACAATATTATAGTGTACATGAATTACTCCTTCTGTAGTTTGTCAATGTTGGGGTATATGTGATTGAATTTTGGTAATGCATGGCATGGGGATGTCACTTTGAATATTGGAAATTGGAATTTATTAATTGGCATGCATATTAGTGTGCATGGGGATGTCACTTTGAATATTGGAAATTGGTCTTTATTAATTGGCATGCATATTAGGGTTTATAAGGTTT
>ML822921.1:11493-41664 GCA_009831015.1 Picea engelmannii
TATTACATCGCTTGGCCATAGCCATATTCATATCTATATTATGCATTAATTAAACTAAGGATTATAGTGGGGATATTGCATTCCCCTGATAGAAATAGAGAACAAGAAAATAACCAAGAAATGATAAATCAAGAATATAGGAATAAAATGCACCAAGCCAAGTCATTTCATATGTACATCAATGGAACATTAATAATACAACTCAATGTAATGACCCAACAACCGTATCATAAATAACTAATTGTTAAAGTCTAGTTGGGACTTAGGATTATTTATAACAAATCCCCCTTTAATATTAAGTCCATAAAAATGTATCATCTCAACAACAAGGACTAGTGCAAAAGTTGATAAGTCTTCAACCTATAACTCGTGGTCTGAAATCTAGAGAGTGTTGATGAAGATTTTCCTGAAAAACAGCCAAAAATGGATGCTGAAACCAAGTCTAGAAAACCGATTAGGTAACAAATATGCTAGAAAACATGTAGGTGTTCACTAAAGTGAACCCAAAACTGAAGAGATAAAACCATGATGAGAAGTGAATTGGCAGTTAAAATTTTGATATGCTCATTTAACCATAGACAATGTCACAACATTTTCACCCAACCATAAGCATTCACATATGCCACCCCTGAGCACAATAACCTTTTCTTAACTAGAATGATTCTGGCAAGTTCACACTAGAAGCAACAGATAAACCTTAACCAAAAACACCATTGTTGTAGCAACAACACAATACCAAGAGAGCGTACCTCTACTAATGGAAGCATACCTTTACCAAGAGAAGTGCACAAGAGAGATACCAAAAAGACTGAGAATACTCCATGACAACTGTTGCACTACTCTCTCCAGACTTGTACCTCCTTCTAATGTAGCTGTAGCTCCTTAGATGTGTGCACTAGCTAAGTGAGTGAGTGTCAAATAAGCCAATGTATGCCTTCATTTATACTAGTCTGTCAGGTGACTTTTCCAAGTGGGGCCAAATTCTCTTTCTAGGGCCTCCTAATTATTTATTATTATTCTTTGTGGGTCAACTTCTCTTCTAGGGTTTTTTCACATATATTTAATGGTTCTCTTACTCCTAGAATCTTCTACTTTATGTACAAAGGTTACACTTGGATGTCAATACCTCCTGCAACTACCAAAACATCAACACTCCCTCTTAGCTAGGGAAATATTAACTAAGATGTTATTCATGTAATGGTCTCAAACACATCCATCCATCTCACATGGAATGGGAAAGACTCACATGGTATTGTAGACCAATATACAGGTAGCAACACCATAGCCACACAAGCTATCTCATGATCAAACATATCATGTATCAAGTAGCATGGCCACATAGGCCATCTCACGATCACACAGATCATGTCACAAGTATCACCATCATAGACACATGGGCTCTGTCATAGTCACACACATAGACTATATGATGGTCATGTCACATTCATGCATCTAGGGCCTCATCAACACATGTAGCATCTCTCTAGTGGGAATAGCCTCATCATCCTTTTGGACCCTATTTTATTACAGGGATTTCATCTAGTTCACACAGAACTAGGAATATAGAAGATGCAAAAGTAGGAAACCATCCATCTCACATAGAATATGGATACATATTGTAGCTTCTTTGCTCCCTTCTACACCATATCTTTGATATAATGGTACCTGATCTCGATATGATTGGACTTGTTAGGAAAAAACTGGGTTCTCTTACATTTTCACCCAACTCTGGTTGTCACACCAGATACAAGTTGTCTCTAACTCGAGATCAAACAATCTTGTAAGTATCTTTTGAAGCCACACTGCTTCACTGCTAGTTGAACACACTGCTACATACTCTACCTCAGTCGTACTAAGTGCCACATTAGCCTGCTTCTTGCTAAACCATGAGATCATAGATGATCCCAAATTGAAGCAACATCCAGATGTAATCTTTGGGTCTGCAAAATTACCAACCCAATATGAATCAGTATATTCTTACAGTATTATCTCATGATCTGAAACATATCAGAGTCCATAGTCAATTGTACCTATCAGGTACCTCAAAACATGCTTTGCTACAAACAAGTGAACATGTCTTGGTTCAACCATATACTGACTCAAATTTTTCACCACAAAGCATATATCTAGTCTATTTTTCATCAAATACATCAAAAAACCAATCATCTCTCTATAGATGATGGAATCCACTATCTATGAATATGTATCACTCAATAACTTCATATTCATCACCATCGGTGCAGGAAACATTTCAAATCTCTTCAGGATCTATACTGCATATTTTCCTTGGCACATGAAAATCTCATCTGGTTTCTTCCACACCTATAGACATAAGAAATAATGCATCATACCCAAGTATTTCATCTCAAACTCTGATGCAAGCTTTCTCTTGCACCCAACAATGAGTTTCTAGTTCCCTGTTAGAAAGAGGTCATCCAATATGAAAGGACAACCCATCCTAGGCTCATCAAAATAACTTTCTGGCATATCCTGCCATGGTTTCTTGCTTAATCCTATACAAATATTTATTCAATCTGTAGACATGAGACTCCTTATCATGTATTGTGTGGCTTCTCTATGTACACCTCTTATGGATACTAGAGAAGGCGTCTCGTCATGATCTTCTCCCTCTTGATGGAAGAATCCTCTAGCCACAAATTAGGATTTGTACATATCTATATTTTTATCCGCAACATGCTTGATCTTGTAAATCAACTTGGAAGTCACCATTGACTTCCCTTCTGGTCTTGGAACCAAGGAAAATATCCATATCCCATTCCTTCAGATTGGCTTCCTCCTATGTCGTTGTAGAAAACTCTATTGAAACAAGGGAATCCTCCCAGGTGATCTCACATATCCTAGAAGTCTTTGAAGCTACGATATAGCCTCCTCAACCTATGGAATATGTTTGTTGATCCTGAAAGACGTCTCTCTCTTCCATCTAAATTTGAGGAGGAATGCTTTCTGAATGAAAGTCCCTATTCCATTGACTCTCTCTGAGATTAGGCTCACTCTGAGTCTCCATGCTCCCTCTGAAGTTGGACTCCATATGAGTATATATAATCTATGGAGCCATATTCTTCCTCTGTATGTGATGATCTCCTCTAAAGTCTAATCTCCTATGAACGGTCCAGGGGAGACTGCTCCTCCCTACTATATCATGATGGTTGAATCCCTTTGTAATATACCTCTTTTTGAGATGGTACTTGATGTGGTCATCTGCCTCACAATTGGTGGAGTCATCTTCTCCTTATCATGATATGGCTCATCAATGCCATATATATTTGCATCCTGCAAAGTGTCACAGGACCATGTTGGTCTCTTCCTGATTACTGCAACGATTATGGGTAGACCCTTCTGGCTCTACTAACTCTTCCTAATGATCTAAAGAGTGATCAAATGAACTAGAGGGATATGTATGGTCATATTTTGAGCCTTCCTCTCCTTACAATCAATCTCCATATGAGATACTATGTATCTCGCAAAAGTACCCTTCTTGCTAGAAGGTTTTAACTTTATCCTCTTTTTCTTCAGTACATGGATTTATATAGTCATGTATACAACTACGTATCTGGATAGTCTTCTCCATGTCTCCAACTAGAGGCCATCTACTATGTTTCCTCCTGCAACTGTCACTATATCTCCACTTAGATTTATCACCTATGACCTGCCCGGAACAAGAGCAACAACAAGGGAAAACAATAGACAAGAATAATACTCAATAACGAGAAGAATCATCACAGTAGCTCCTTCTCAAAGCTATCACTTGTGACTTTCCTGGAACAAGAGCCAAAATAAAATTGCAATAATAAGAAATAGGAACAACAATGTTCTAGTGTTGTGACCAATCATTCTTCCATGGAAACCTGTATGAGACAAGAGCAATAAGAGAAAATGTATTTCCAATATAATAGGATTTTCATAAGAACATATATATGGCAACAAGAATAAAAGACAATCTCATGGTAATCTACATAGCTTTACGAGGGTGACCTACTTGGAAGAAAAACAATAATTATCTCTTAGAGGAGATGTTACTTCATCTTGAAAATAAGTACAATAAGCATTTATATCAATAGTACTCACATGCTACCAAGTATTCATTGTCTCTAGTAGTAATAGGACCTTTCAAAGATTGTTTTCACAACTATAGTTTTTACTTGTAATGTAGCATTTATCAAACTTGATATGTGCAAATTGGAAACTTATCAATTTAATCAATCGAACATGGGACCTGGAGTCTTATCTTAGAGAATGAGTGTTGTTTCTTTTCTTTCAAGTCTCCTTCACTCAAGATGACAAGTATTCTCTCCAACCTATCCCCTGTACTAAGACAATATGCTTTCTTGACAAAAATCTAAGTTAGAGAATATTATGCAATTAAACTCTAAAATCTCAACCTCAATCAATCTAATACTTTGACTAAGGTCAACTTATAACTTTAACTTTGACTAGAAATAATCATAACTTTAATAGATCAAAATGCAACCTAGATGTTCATAAGATCAAAATAATGCAATAACGGCTAGAGGCATATCAAAACAATAAAACCTATAGTGTGGTGTTCCTATGAATGTGTTGGATCTGAGATCCCTTTGGATATATGATTGTTGTTTGGAAAAAAATCCCTTTCTCCTGCAAACACCCTCAAGACAGTGATACAATTTAAACATATACAAGTACATACCTCTAGTATGAGTGGCAAACAATGACAAGAAACGAGGAATCCTAAAACTTAAAAGTAATCCAACTTGAAATCTAAACGTAGTTGGAGATGCACTAGGGTAAGGTGCACTAGAAAAAACAAAAATTAGGCCCAATGCTTCACAGAAACTTCACTGGTCCAGAGGAACTACAGCTAGTACTGCAACTGGTGTTGCAACTGGCACTGCAACAGGTGTTGCAACTGGAATTTAAAAATCACCCTATGGATATTCGATTTCTTCTTCAATGAATCTTGCTATTCCAAGGAGACATGTTTTCCCCAAGAATCAAATTCAAGTCAAAATTTAAATGCGAGATGCCTTGACCTAGGGTTTTATGAGAAAACCCTAATTTCTCAACTTCAGAAAATTACAGATTTGATTCAGGGAAAAGATGCACCCTACTTAGGAGACCCTCTTGGTAATTTCATTAAGTTCTCAATGAGACTGAAAAGGGGGGAAACTAAGGATTTTCCTTCCAGTGGTTAAACTTTACGAAGGAAACCAACTCTGAAACCATGTTAAAATTTTGATATGATCATTTAACCATAGACAATGTCACTTCATTGTCACCCAACCATAGGCATTCACATATGTCACCCTTGATCACAATAACATTTTCTTAGATAGAATAATTCCAGTAATGTAACATCCCCCATCCCAATTGGTCAAATGTAGATCAAAATGCAAGCTAGATGCTAAACAAATTCCTATGGCTTACCAGCCGCAGATCACACACATATTTGACCATTTGACTGATACTATAGTTCTAAATTCATCTAACAAAGTATATTAAACATGAATTCAATTGTTCAAGCAACAAAAAATACACAACATTCATATAAATTATTTACACAATAGAATTTAACATCAGAACATAACATAAACACTTATATGTTAATGATTAACCAAATGGATGCAAACAAAGGATAAACATCCCAGCCATAGGAACTACTAATAATTTTCTCTCATCAACATGTCACCCCCGAGATGAGGCTATGAGTCCACAAGGAAATTCATCCCACTATCTATCCACTCTCCACACATAGCAACCCCAAACCCAGGTTCTAGTCTCATGGCAGTTCCAAACCTCCAACTCTCTCTTTTCCCCACAACCTGCAATACCCAAGGAATGTACCCCTTCACTTCTCACAGTCCCTCAAGCTATACCATTCATTTATTAGGGCCACTAGTGCATTCGGTTGGCTATTAATCACTCAGCTAGGAAATTTGGGAACTCTTAGTTGTTTCATGTTTTCTCACAACAACCTTCACAAGGCTTTGAGATATTCCCTCAATAGGAAATCACACCACAAGATTACAACTCAATTTATCGATGCAAGAGCCTCTATCTCAGCATAAAAACATAGCCAAACAATGGCTTCCTTCAAGTACACCATGGTTGGTCCTCTTCCCAACCCTTTGTCTTTCTTTGCTACCCTAAAATCTGTATGTAAAAACTATCCCTATTATGCATACAAATTTCCTCTTCTTCCTTGCTTGCTTGACTCACACTCTTCTCAAGGATGATTGTACTTCATCCCATTCTCTCCAATAACTATGGGATGTGACCACTCACACCCACCCTCTTACATGATTTTAAATGATTTTCCTCTCATACACTCAATCAACAAACATAAGGTTATACACAAAGATAATAATTTCAGGAATGTGGGTTAGTTTAATGCCCATGAATAATTCCCCTTTGGACCCCTCTCTCTTGTGGAATCATATCCCCCCCCATCATTCTTCATCTCTTTCATATTGCATCCAACGATTATTATTTTTATTAATTATTTCAATGTTCATAATATGAAATTCAGCCCCCAAACACATTAAATAAATATGAGCTCTTTTCCCAAACATATCGTCTCACCAACCTAATTCACATTTATACAATTACATTATAATTCACAGGAATTAGAACTAGGGATGTTACATCCCCTCCCCCTTATTTTTGCATTATCCTCAGTGCACAACATCCTATAGGTGTAATTTCATTTTACAATTTTAGCTCCCCAACCAATAATCAACATATAGACTCTCTACCCTGAAATCACACATGCATTCCAACCCAAACAAATTACATAGAAACTTCAGCCTCCAAAATCATAAATACATAGGTTCTCTAGCCCCAAAACATATATACAAAGGCACCCTAGCCTGAAACATATACATAATCCACTGACATTCTCCTACAACTATCCTGATTTCCACCAGCTTGCTTCCCATTGACCTGCCCAACCCAAGGAATGGCATTGTAAATGTTTTGAACCTACACAGAATAGATCTAGCTAGAAAATACAACACACATTTGTAGAGATAAATTGAGAAAGAATAAGCAAGAGATAAATAATGGAAGAATTCTCATTAACCGTAATGAATAATGAATAATTTACACATGATATACTCTTTATAACTCAACCAATGCGCATTGTAGGTGAAGATAATGCACCATAGTGGTGGTATAGAGTGATATGGACACACACCAATAGTTACAAGAGTGAACTTCTACCTAGTCTAGTCTATCGGGTAGTTACGAGAGTGAACTTCCACCTAGTTGAGTTAACTAGTCTACTACTCTTCAGTTAATTGATTGAAACATAGTGAAGTGAGGAGGAGATAAGGGAATCATGGGTAATGTGCTAGTCTGGTGATGATCCCAAGGAAAATGTGCACTAGCTGGTGATTATCACAATGTTGCATGATGACAAAACCAATGCAGCATCTAGACTCCACTCAACTAGTCAAACTGAAGTGAAAACTGAAGAGAATATTCTCCTAGAGGAATATTCTCTCTAAACTTTAGGAGACTGGATAAATACTAATAAACATAGGAAAAAAATTAGGAAAAATAAATCCTAGGTGTGTGTGAAGTAACTCCAACACCCCCCCTGAACATCACTATGGTGAAAATAAAGAATGGGTCACGGTAACGAGGCCATGTTAGGTACCCAAATACAAAAGATACAATGAAATAAAATGAGGAAGGAGGGAAAAGCTCATGGGAACACCCCCCCCTCATGGTACAATGTATGTAAAAAGAAGAACTAATAGTTTATAGGAAATTGTGTCCTTCACTCCAAGACGAATTTGCAGAGAATGGAACTTTTTCTTAGTGAAGGTCTTAGTTAAGATGCATGTCGTCTATTCTGCTGAAGGAAAGAATTATAGGTCGATGATCCCCTCATGTACTAAGTCTCATATGTAGTGCATGTGGATGTCGATGTGCTTCGTCCACTGCCTCTAAAATGGATCTCTGCAGAGCTTCATATGGCTCTGGTTCTCACACCAGATGACAATCGACCGATGAAACTGAATTCCCAACTCAGTGAGAAAATGTTGTAGCCACGTAGCCTAAATGGTTATGTTAACTACCCCTCTGTACTCCACCTCGGTTGAATAAAGTGAAATAGTAGCTTTCTTCTTGCTCGACCAACAGATAGGAATAGAACCAATACTGAGTGAGTAACTACATGTGGACTTGCAATCAGTATTATCGCCATCCCAGTCAGAATCAGTGAACCCGATGAGATCTAATGTAGATTCTATTTCATAATGAATCCCAAAGTTGATGGTGCCCTATATGTATCGAAGGATATGCTTTGCATCCTTCCAATGTATCTCATGTGGCTCCTTCATGAACTTGGAAACTACACCAACTGCATAGGAGAGGTCTAGTTTAGAGTGTGTGAGATACAACAAGCTCCCCACTAGCTGTCTGTAAAATCTTTTTTCAACCAATGGAGTGTCCCCACGATCCTCAAGTTTGAGTCCTAATAGGAAAAGATTCGGAGAATACTTGCATTATTTCATGTTAAATCTCTCAAGGAGATCTCGTGCATACTTGGCTTGAGACAATTCGATGCCTGATGCATCCTGACTAATCTCAAGTCCAAGGAAGAAGTGTAGTGGACCCATGCCTGTCATCAAAAAATTGTCATGTAGAATCCTCTTGACTACAGCAATCACTGAAGTCAAGCAATCGATGATCAACAGATCATCAACATACAAAACTAAGAGTAGAAGTGAATCAGCCGTCCTGAGCATGTAAACATGTAGGTATGATTTACAACATACAAAGTTCTGTGACAGTAGGTAGGATTCCATCTTGGAATACCACGCCCTCAGAGCCTACTTGAGGCCATAAAGAGATTTCTTCAGTCAAAAGACCAAATATGAATCCTACATAAATCCATGGGGCTGCTCCATATAGATCTCCTCAAAGAGATCACCATGAAGAAATCCATTCTTCATGTCCATCTGATGGACTTCCCATCCCTTGTTTGTCGCAATGGAAAGTGTCAATCGTATAGAATCCATCTTTGCTACGAGAGCGAAGGTATCATCATAGTCAATGCCATGCACCTGTTGAAAGCCTTTGGAAAAAAGCATGGATTTGTATCTGCTAATCTGTCTATCTGCTACACTGTTGGTCCTGTAGACCTATCTACATCTGACAAGTTTCCTTCCAAAAGGAAGGGAAACCAGATCGCAAGTATGGTTCTCAATGACGGAGTTGTACTCCTCCTTCATGGCAGATTCCCTAAAGGGATTTCCAACATCCTTTCCATAAGACTGTGGATCTAAAGACTGAACCAAGAAAACATGCCTAGAGGGAAATGGTTTAGTTGTAGTTAGTGCAATAGGAGGTTCCTCGAAATCAGATTGAGTTCTCCTAGTATTGGTTGGATCACCAACAAGATCCCTTGCATCCTGAAGAGTAGTCTGGATCCACTTGGGCCTCTACTCTGGCTCTTCATCTACATATGGATGCACTGACTCTACATCTGACTATACTAACTTTGTATCTAGATCATTTGAATCCTCTGAATCAGAAATCTCATCTGAAGAAGATTCGTCATGTGCATTCTCATCACCTCATACAGGTGGAAGAGTGAAGGTGTTTGCATGCAACTATTGAGGTACATGCGAGACACTTTCCCCAAATTGGACACTTCACTCAATGATGAGACGGTCTGAAGAAAGATCAATAAGTCTATATCCCTTCACACCGTTGGGGTATCCAAAAAATTTACACGCAATTCTCTGTGGATCAAGTGCCTTCCTCTTTTCAAAGGGAATCTCGGCCCATGCATTTGAACCAAAGAAACGAAAGTGGGTCACTTCTAGTTTGAGGTTGCTCCAAGACTTTTAGGGGTTCTTATCCTTGATAGATCTATGGGGAGATATGTTTTGGATGTAGGTTGTGAAATTAAGTGCTTCGGGCCATAATCTCTGTGGAAGTGACTTTGCATGTAGCATGCAAGATGCCATCTCTTTTAGAGATCTTTTTTTCCGCTCAGCAACTTTATTTCTCTACAGAGTATAGGGAACTGTGTTCTGAACCTGAATCCCTTCCTCATGAAAAATATTCTGGATCTCATGATTGACATACTCTCCCCCATTATCAGTTTGAAGGACTTTCATTTTCTTTCTTGACTGTGTCTCAACACAAGCTTTGAAATCTTTGAGGTGTTGAAAGACCTATGATTTTTTCTTGAGAAAGTAAATCCATGTGAAACGTGAGAAAACATCAACAAAAATGAGAACATACCTCACTTTTCTAATTGATGGATGCGGAAAAGGGCCCATGGGGTCACTATGGATCATATCTAAAGGAGAGGAAGCTCTCTAAGTCTTTCCTTTGTCGAATTTTTCTTGAGGGTATTTTCCAAGAACACATCCCTCACAGATTCCTTTGGAGAAATGGATGTCTGGTAGACCATCAACCAAAATTTGTTTGCTAAGTTGTTGCATATATATATAATTAAAATGCCCGAACCTTTCGTTCCATATCCTACTACTTTCATCAACATGGGTAAGCAGTAAAGCAGAATCTGGTTCAGTAAATTCAAATACTCCAACAACATGTCCAAAGGCATGTAAGTTAGATTAGCCAACCAAGAGAGTTCCATATCTCTTTCTTAAGAAATGTATGTTTGCATCAGTACTTCCATAACATTCAACCAACGATCTAATGATATTTGGGTCATCTTGGTAGTCATTCTCAAACCACCCAGGGATCAATCTAACTCATCCAAGGTCCCCATATATTAAGGTGGTTGAGCATCTTCCTTGTCAACTTGGTATGTTTTCCTATTTGAACCATCCAGGTTGAATGCACACGTTTCTTGGTTGAATCCTTCATTGTGTTCATCCGTCCACTTAGAAATAGAATGCCTTGTTCCTCCAAGAAATCCTTTAGTGCTTTGACATTTCATTGTTGGATTTTGATCAAGACCAGAGTTCTTGTAGGTTACCAACAAAATCTCCCACTATGGTCTAGGTGCACTAGCATTTTCAATATTCCCAAAGAGAAGAAGGTCTCACCCAAAGCATAGTCAAGACTTTAAATGGATAAGAAGACACAATAGGATGGATGTAATCTTGTACATATTATTGGTATATTAATCCCATATGTTATACTCATTGAAAAAAGAATGACCAAAAGGGAACAATAATCAAACTCACAACCATAACCAAAATCATATAAATATATTCCATAACAAAATAAACAAACTATAGATTTGCTAACCATGAGCTATAGAAAAAACATACACAAAAATTTAAAATAGGGGCTCAGTCTTTCCTTATTCATTCATAGTTAGATATTACAATAGAGTAGCATAAAAAGTATCAGAGAATTCTCTAATCATGGATCAATCTCCAACTTGCAAACAACTAATAACTAAGTAATCAACTAACTAACAACTACGTAATAAAAATATACTTTTGATCTTCTAAATTGAGGCTAATGATTTTTTTATAAGACCTTAATTATCTCTTATTCTCTATTCTTCATTACACCACAATTTCTCTTTAAATTTAGTAAATGATAACATTTTTAATGGTATTAGAGTGACCTCATTTTCTATTCTTGAATTGCTTAGTTGAGAATTAACATTTATATATGATTTTTAGAGAAKCCCTASATGACTTAAATTTTTTTAATGTTGTTTATTGTCATTGATTTACATTAAGCATCTTATCTATATTGTTTTGTATMTGCACCTCATGATTCTTGGCGTAATAAGTCATGGTTGAGGAAGAGTTTAAAACACAATTGTCTCACAAATAAAAAAAAATGTCACTAAAGGGATTTGAATTTGGGTGGGGAGGATAACAACCTGAGAGGATAACAAATAACAAATATGGACTAATTGAGAACAAAKTAGGAGTCTAAYATTTACGTTACACCCAACTATTTCAACTAAAACACAAGTCTTATCAATTTATAACATTGATATTATCAAATCCTCGATGTCATTAACAATAAAACTTCAACAAAATATTTTTTTTTAATATTTTGTTGAAGTTTTATTTACTCATTGAATTTTTTTTTTATTTACTCATTGAAATTAAATTGAATGGTCATATTTTTTAATTTATTATTAAATTCGTCAAAATTATATACTTTAATAACACAATTAATTTAACAACTTACAAAAAAAACTTTTTACAATGAAATTATATAATATATACATCTCATAATAACAAATTCTTTAAACAATTTTTTTTCCAATTATTCATTTAGTTGTTTATTGTTACTATACAACTTACCCATTCAAGAATAAGCCAAATAAATATACATTTTCATAACAATATCAATCCATATGGTGGGATAAACTTAAGCAAGCCAAGAACCTTGATGAGAAAAGGATCTCATGAAGGCAATTCAAAGGATATTTCCAAGAGAAATATTTGTGAGACATATTCCATAAAGGGTAATCGTGGATTTAATATAATGCAACAATACATTTCTTCCCTATAAAAGTGTCAAAATTATATACTTTAATAACACAATTAATTTAAAAACTTAAAAAAAACTTCTTACATTGAAATTATATAATATATACATCTCATAATAACAAATTCTTTCAACAATTTATTGTTACTATACAATTTTTTTTTCGAGTAGAAAATTAGCTCAATTATATTAGACATATAATTTTTCTACATCTTTCAGTGCATAGCAAGGAACATTACAAGAGCCCAAAACCGCCACCACAAACTTGATACAGTCCCAATATAGAGTAACATCGATCCATCAAAAAGGAGCTCGACAGTAAACAAGCAACCAAGTTCAGAAAAAGGATCAAAATACTAATTCAAAATAACATACTTTCAAAAAGAACTGAAAAAAGACAAATGCCTCTAAAGACAAAGAAAACTAATGGATTCTGAAAATCTCCCTAGGGAATTCAACCCCATTATACCAACATACAAAAGAGATATGGTCTTCTGGCTCTCCTAGAGCCTGCTTTGAGAGCTTATTCGCTTCCGAGTTGAAGTTTTTGTAGATGTGATGAAAACTGATAGATTGGAAGCGCTTAGTTATATCTTTGATTATGGTTTTCCAACCTTCAACTACACACACCTGGAGTCTACACTTGTTGGGAACCTAGTCGATAATCATTCTGGAATCCCCCATGACCTATAGGCGATGAATTGAGAAAAGATATGCAATCACAAGAGATGCCTAGACTCCTAATATTATTGCTCTTGTGTTTGTGCCTCTGTCACAATTGAATAACCATCTAATGAATGTGGAGTCTTGGGTTTTTATAACTCCACTCACCCCACATGCACTACCATTTAGATGAGAGGCCCCATCGAACCAAGCATATGAATCATTAATTTTTTGATAAATCAGAATAACTCTTGGGGGTCTATCCTTCAAAGGAACAATAATCTTGTTTGGGAGAGCCAAGGTCTTATATAACACAATCTGGGTAGAGGGGATAGAGTCTTCAAATAAAGCTCTGCTTCGTTCAATCCAAACAAACCAATTTATATGGGTCGTTAACTGAGTGGAAGCGGACTTATCCAGGAAACAATTCATAAAACACTTAGACACAGTGTTCCCTTTCCAAGTATTTTTAATGTTAAGTTGTTTAGTCACATTTTCCCAAACCGAAACTGTAAAAGGACAAAAAATAAATAGATGTGAAATAGTTTATGTTCCATGTTTGCAGATATAGCATCGATCAGGTCCCTCCCAACCTTTTGATTGTAAAGATTCCTAGGTGATAATCCTTCCTTCCACCACCAACCAAATGAACAATTTGATCTTTAGATGAATTTTCTAGCGCCAGATAGAATGCTTCCATAATTCTACCTTATTCAAATTTTTTGTTGAGATTATGTCCCAATAAAAAAATTTGACTGAGGGAACACCCGAGTTATCACCTCCTATCCACATATAACGTTTTATTTGTCCTAAAGAAGAACCCCCGAGTCAATAAGTGCCCTATTATAAAGGTCCCATTCAATCGCCAAGTCTCCCAAAAGGCTCAAATCTCTGCTACTTAACCAGTAGTTGTATAGGTGTTGATTGTCGGAATTCCCCCTAGCCTGAGCAAGAGTTGTAATATTTCTTTGATTTAGAGCTAACACTAGAATCAGAGAAAGGACAGAAAGAGTATCCATCCCAAGGATTCTATCTTTTCCCAGAGTAATAAGTTGGCCCGAGCCCGGGTTCTAGCTTAACGAATGAAGAATTAAGTGCACGGACCCTAATAAACCACTCCAAATTTTAGAGGATGCCTTTTGTTTGAAAGAGTGATATCTTAGCCAATTTGTAATAGTCGAATGGGGAATATATTTTTCCATAATAACTCTGTGTCAGATGCCTCCACACTTTAAAAACCTCCTAAGCATATTCGTAGCCAAATATTTTCTAAAATAAAAAATATTATGAATTCCCCAGCCTCTGAATTTCTTTGGGAGTGATATATGTTCCCACTTATAGAGATGTAGAGGAATTGATTCATTGTTCCTTCTCCATAGAAAATTGAACATCAATTTCCTCATAGAATTTAAAACAGACCTAGGAACAATTGTCGAAGACATCTAGTAGATGGGTTGAGATTCCAACACAGACTTTAATAAGGTAAACCGTCCTCCCAAGGATAACCACCTGTAGCACCATTTGTCTATATTTTTCTCCATTTTCTTTAATAACCATATCTAGTCATTTGCACGTTGCGGCCCTGTCTTAAGAAAATACCCAAGATATTTGAACCCAGAATCAAGATCCAAGAAATTATAGGGGAACATCGCTTTGAAAGGAAATAATTCTTGTTCCGATAGACTTTCCTGTACCATAGTAGAATTTGATCCATTAACCTGCAAACCTTATGCCAAACATAAATATTTTAACACCTTATCAATCTCCCACCACTCCTGTATAGTAAAATTAGACATAATAACCACGTCATCGACAGATAAACTATGGAGAATTTAGATGGTTCTGGAAACTTTAACCCCAGACAACCTCCCTTCCTTTTGGTTGTCTTTCAATAACACACTTAAACCTTCCATAACCATAATAAAGAGTAGTGGGGATAATGGGTAGCCTTGCCTTACTCCCCTGCCACTTTTAAAGAATTATGTTGTCTGCCCATTAATCAACACAAAGAAGGAAGTAGATATCACAAAAATCATAATCCATTTAGTCATTTTTAGGCCCATACGAATCTGAATAAGAATCATTCTTGGGAGATCCCAGCTAATGAAATCATAGGCCTTCTTCAAATCCAATTTTAAGACTAAAGATTTGGATTTTTTATTTTTAATACTATGGAGACATTCATGCAAAGTACCTATAGCATCATGAATCCATCTGCCTTGGAGAAAACCAAGTTTCTCCTTCGAGAGAGATCTGGAAAGAATCGGTTTAATCTAAATAGCTATAATCTTTGAAATGATTTTATAGCATAGATTACAAAACGAAATCGGTCTAAAGTCTCCAAAACTTTGTGGCTTATTCACTTTGGATATTAATGTAATAAAGGTCAAGTTTATGCCTCGTGATATGTTTCCATTCAATCTAGTTTCTTCAACCATATCTAGAAGCCCCCGCCCAACTAGATCAAAAGAGTGAATAAAAAACTCGACAGCCCATCCATCAGGCCCTGGGCTCTTATCAATTTTGAACTTTGTAATCACATTGTTTACTTCCTCCAAATCAATCAATGAAAATAAGGCAGCCGCCTCAACATCCGTAACCAAATTTATAAACATAGCTGCAAATATGACTTGGTCAGTTGAAGAAGGGGAATATTGATCTTTGTACAGTTCCTTGAAATGCTTATTTGCCTCCACTTTAATATTTTCTTGACCAGTAAGAAAATTCCCCAATTCATCTAAAGTCTCCCAGATAAACTTGCGATTTCTCCTAAAATTTGCGAAACTGTGGAAGAATTTTGTGTTATGGTCTCCACTTTGAATTCATATAGATCTGCTTCGCTGGCTCCAAAGTTCTTCACTTTCAATGAGAAGCTTATTCCTTTCTTGTTCCAGTTCTTTTAATAAGGATTCCTCCACTGGTGTACAAGAGCCATCCAGGCGATTTTGTAAACGGGAATTAATCTCATTTTCCAGAATCTGAGATGAGAATATGCCTTTTGCTTACAGTCATTTTGCCATAGTTGTGTGATCATCTTTAGATCTTTAAGCTTCCAAACAAGAATTTTTTTTTTACCCCATTTGCCGAGATATTTCGGGTCAATCCAAAGTTTATGAACCATCTCAGAGAAACTCTGATCCAGAATCCAATGTGGATTCAATTTGAAAGGATAAGCCTTAAATAGAGGAGGCAAATCTAGTTGGAGGAGAATAGGATCATGATCTGAAATAAATGGGTACTCCACCCAAGACCTGTAGATGCCAACAGTATCAAGAAGATCTTCAAAAATGAAGGTTTTATCAAGCCTTTTAGCAATATATTCTTCTCCAGCTCAACCATTTCTCCAGGTGGGAACCAAATTCCCAAGAACAATGTCAATAAGCTTGTTGTTATGAAAGAAAGTTTTGGAAAAAACAACCAATAGCCCTGAGGAACTAGAGCCTCCCCATATTTCACCTGAGGAGAGTTTCAAGTCGTGATCCCTGACTAGAATTAAAATTTTCTAAGCCAGTAGGCCTCAGTTTCCCAAGCATTCCCAGAAAGTTTTTCGCTTCACACAGGGTCCATAAACATTTAAAATAGAGAAGTGTCTTTTTGTACCAAGACAGATCCATCTCAATAAGATTCCACCACATGTTAGAAAAGAAACCAATTCATAAAACATTGGATCCCAAGAAACCAATAAGCCTCCTGAAGTTCCAACTAAATTAACAACACTAGATAACCAAATCGGCCAAAGAGAATGAATAAATGCCCTAGCTTTATTTTCATGAACCAGTGTTTCCTCAAGGAGTATAATCTAAGGGAGATTTTTATTGATAATGCTACAAATAGAGGCCAATTTGAGGGTTCCTTGAGTCCCCCTTAGATTGACAAAGAGAAAAATCATTACTTATCCCACTCCAGGGCCTTCAATGCTCTAAGTTCCCCACCTTCGGTGGATGTGTCAGGGATAGTAACTAGAGACTCAATAGTAGATTTTTTTCGGGCGCTCCTAGCCTTTACAGGTGAATATTCAAGGCCCATGCCTATAGACCAAGAAAAATCCTCNCCCCCTTATCAACAATTGAATGAAAGCAACTAGCTTCCTCCTCGCCCACAACAGGGTTTATGACAAATTTACCAAGAAAAATAGGGAGATGGATAGTGGAATTTTGATCACGAATATACGGTATCAAAGAGTCAAGTACTATCAAAAGAGAAGTCTCCTCCTCTTCTGGTTCCCAATAGCTAGGAGGAGAGGAATGGGTATCATTCTGAGGTTCACTAGACTCCGAAGAAAATCCTGACAGAGTAAGACCCAAAGGAAATAGGGACTGGCTCTGTGGAGGTAAACAAAGATCGGATTCAGGCTAACTAACAGGAACCGAAAAAGGCACAACCCACGTAGAAATAATCGGAGAAGGGGGAGAAGATACACATCCCTTTGAAAATGGAATAGTCAAAGTTGGACCCCCCTTGCCATCTAAGGGAATACCAATGTTAGAAGTAGCCTTTTCTAACCAAACCGATGAATTGATTGCTTTCTTTTCCCATGATGAAAGAGAAGAAAATAAAGCCGGGAAATGAAACGTTAACTTACCCGATAAGGTTGACAGAGATTCTGTGTCACTGGAGTCCTGTCACGAGTGAACCAGATCGTTTCTATAGAAGCTAGTATCTGAAGATAAATCAATGTGGTCAGAAGAAGATTCATAGCCTCCCGATTCATCAACCTCACCCTCTGTAACATCCCCGACCATCAACCCACTTGTCGGGCAGACGCTACCACATGGAATAACACTTAAATCGTATGCATTTAAATGAAGTTAAATGACTTAACAAAGCAAACATATATTTACTGCTAACATACAGAATTAATGGAATTTAACTATAATATCATTGAAACAGAATATGTGATAATACTGCAAGCAACACAAACATGCATTTTAATTGATTAAACACATGCATATACTTATCTTTGAAACTATAGTAGCTCCACCAACCATGTGCAGA
Source organism: Picea engelmannii (assembly GCA_009831015.1). NCBI lineage: Eukaryota > Viridiplantae > Streptophyta > Pinopsida > Pinales > Pinaceae > Picea > Picea engelmannii. Next base: position 29,605 of record ML822921.1, read on the forward strand.
CCTTCCATGAACCTCTCAGCCTTAGACCATGCTTCTCATCACTCTCAGTAGTGGGTCACCCCCGAGCTGGGACCAAGCTCCACCCAGGGAAAGGGAATCCTATACTAGGCTGACGTTACCGAAAACTGCACAGAGCAACTAGAAGTATTCTCTCCAGGACCCTTCTTACACCCACTACTCACGGACTCTCATTCCCTACATGTTTGTTCCACCCAGGAGTATACACCTTCACAAGCACAGCCCATTGGTGCTACACCTCCCTCTTTGGGTCTCGACAACAGGTTGGATCAGGAATTCTCAGAGCTCTGTAGCTGGTGTTGAACTCTCTTTGAGAGAAAACCACTTCCCCGTAGACACTCTCTCCTGGAGTGAGTTGCTCACAGGCCTGACAACCTGGTTCTTCTACCATGGGCCTGACAACCCAGTTCTTCAACACACTCCTCGAATAAGCTCCAGCCAGGAGAGGACAAAAACCACGGTTCAACACTCATTCACACATGGATGATAGTCACAACAACATATGGGCATAGGTCTGAAAATGGAAACCACGGTTCAGCCCATCCAGAAACTGGAAGCACGGACCAAAAATGGAGAACGAACCCCCCAATACGGCTCAACTCAACCGCTTTAACTGCATGCACCCAGGTCAACACTTGTCTTCCTGGAGCTGCATGCATTCCCTTTCTACACACGTTGGAGATGCATGTTGTTGGGACCGAGATATGATCAATTTTGTGACGGTTATTAGACACTTTTGCCAAATATACATATGTGTTTTTCATGTTTTGAAGGAGCTTTTTGAAGAATTTTATATTAAAACGGTATGATCTACACCATGTAATATGATTCGTGTTTAATGATTATATTGAGTATAATTCATCATGTTTTTACGCTTCCAAGGATCCGATTCGTGTTTTATTGTGTTATAGGGAAAAAACGCACCATGTTTTTACTTCCAACACTTAGTCCGACACTCCTTCCAACACTTGATCCGGTACCCAATCCGGCACTACATCCAGCACTGTATTTTGCACAAAAATGGAGGGTGGCTTGGAAGTTATCGTATTGGCGTCCAGTTATGGGTGAATCAGGAACGTGGGTTTTGTTCATGCATGCCCCCTTCAGCTACTGAGCTTTCGAGAACTCAGTTTTAGTTGTTCAATAGGGCGATTATTGGCTTGCTCAATTTTAGCAGTTAGGGCATCATTTAATGCAAATTGTCGAATTTAGAAGTGGTTCAACCCTCCTGTGGTCGACCATTTGGTCTGTAAACATTTTAAATACGACTGAGGTGGTCTGATGATTGTTAAGTAGTAGAAACATCAGTGTGATAGATAAAAATACGATTTTACTTTGTTTTGCTATTTTACATTGCTAGTTTATATAGGAACTACGTTTTTGAGTTTTCATGGTGAATTCGAATTGTTGAGTTTGTGTTGTGCTTTTAGGAAGTGACCACGACTTGTTGTGGGGCCCACCAATAGTTTGGGAACTGTTCTTATGTTTTTTATGCATTTTCTAGTTTAGTTGTCTTTCTTTATTTCCTATACATGCATTATCATTTTGTTAATTAGTTTGTTGTTATAGTTTAATTGCTTTGATTCTCTTTTGCAGGTTAGAATGAAGGATTGTGTTATCATGCATTGATCTTGTAGTTAGGAACGGATTTGCAAATCCGTAGACTAACCCCATGTGCAATTAGATATTAGATTATGTTTTTATTTATGATTTTAGCATCAAATTCAAAACAAAGTTTTAAATAGAATAGAACAGAGTTTTAATTTAAGTTTTCTTCAACAAGGATTTGATGGAAGGATAGGATTAATTTATGTTTTTAATGACAGATTGTTTATCTTAGTTTTATATAGATCTTGCTTACTTAGTTGTTGGCTAATACATTTGGTAGTTTACTTTTTAATGTCATGTTTTAATTTATGTTCTTAAGCATTTTCTTATTGCAGTTTGAATTGTTAGAATAGATATAGTATAGTTTCATTTTATGTAATTTCCTTCCTAGAATTAGATTGCAATTGTATTTCTTAGTTAATGATTGAGATAAGTATGAATTTTACTTACATAGTATATAAGTACAATGATGATCTTGTTATATTGTTGATGGTCAATAAATGAATATGCAGGGTAATTGACGATTGTTTTTGTCATGGATAAATTCTCATTGGATTGTTTAATCCATACCTTTCACTTTGCTATTGAGATCAATGTTGAGCTTATACCACTTGAATTGTCCTTTGTTGTCAAGTTCCATCGAGATATCATAAGACACCGAAGACATTAACACAACCACCAACATTATATTTGAGTTTTTCGTAGGTTAAAGATAATTTCTTGCTTTTGTAGATGAGAAGATATAGTTTCTTGCTTTCATAGTTTAGAAGATAGTTCTATTGCCACTATCAAATAGATAGTCCTTGCTTTGATAGATCAGATAGTAGTTCTATTAACATATATTAAGAGTTAGTTGTTAGTCCTTCTTGCTTTCAATTAAATAGATTTCCTTTTTATGAATTAAAAATAGTTTTGAAGTTTTAAGAATTTAGTCCACTTGCCTCTTAGGCTAGATAGTTGTTCAATGAGAAGTTTTAATTTGATTACTTGCAGTAGAAGTTATCTTAGAGTAGTTAGTTGTCTATTTGCTTTAATAGGTTAGTTATTTGTCTTTGTTTACTTGTTTACTTGCTTTAATAGGTTAGTTAGTTGTCTTGCTTATTTATTTATTTGCTTCAATAGAATAGTTGTTGGCTTGTTTACTTATTTGCTTTCATAGGGTAGTTACTCATTGAATATAGGTTGGAAAGTTAAATTAGTTTGCTTTTTTCATTTGCTTATTGTTATGCTTAACTAGTTGCTTCTTCTTATTGCTTACTATTGAACTAGTTTTCTTCAAGTATGGTTTATGTTTGTCTTTCTAGAACTATCCATTGATCCTTGGCCCAAAAGTACTTAGGTTACCTAGTTTCAAGTTGCTTAGTAGGGTTTTCTCATTAGATAGGTTTGCTTGAGTAGATTATCCTTTAGATAGACCCTTTCCTAGTTAGACTATACTACTACCATCCTTCTACCTTTGGCATATATTTTTCTACAACTCTAAGTTTACTTACCCCGGGTTGACAATTTAATTGAGGGTTTTTAGTGTGTTTTTAGTGCATATATAACACCCATCATTTTTGGCGTTGTTGTTGGGGAGTTGTCTCAAGGTAAGAAGTATTTAGGAAATAGATCATTCCTAGACCTTAGCATTAGATTGGTGGTGAGTCAACTTTAATACAAGAGGTAAGAACCTGTTCATCTGCTATTGTAGGCTCCCCCAAACCCAATGGTAGTTTTTCTTTTTGTTTTTGTTTACTTTCATGAATAGACCTAAAAACCAAATGGTATCTTTTTCTTTTGTTTTTTATTTCTTTCATGAATAGGCCTAGAGACCCACAAGGGAGATACATTAAATCTAAATCAGACATTTCAACCAAGGTTCCTTCCGATCTCTTTGGGGGAAGGAACATTCCGCTTATAAAATCCACAGACTGATATAAAAAAATAGGAGCTAGCTCAACTCAAAGAGCTAAAATAGTCTCTGAAGAGACTAACAAAGGGAGAACTATAGAACAAGAAATTGAAGCATCAATCATATTGGGATAGGAGGCAAGACCACTCGATCCTTTCGCAGAACCAAACAATACAACTCTTTCTTTTACACCACCACCAAGATACCCTAATTTTGAAGATATCATAGACCCTGAACATGTGAATCTTTTGTTTGGTAGTTCAGCAAATGTAATTTTCTCTCAAACTAACACAAAAACTTTGGCACCAATAGTTTCAACCAGCTCAAGTAGAGTCCCAGACATCCAATCAGTAGGAAGACCTTTCCATCAAAGAGAAACCTTGTTCTCTTCAAAGACAAAACCACTTAGGTACTCCCTTTTTGGAAACCAGAACAATATGGAGGATTAGGAAGACCATAACAATGTAAGATATAGGGAAGAAGAAGAAACTAGAAACCAAAACGAAACTACCTTTGGGTTTTTGATTTTAGACACCACTCCAAAAGTCAACATGAAGAATATTCCTCTCTTAGCACTACCTACCTTTTATGGTAAAAAAAGTGAAGATCCAGACACCTCCCTATTTGAATTTGACATCTTGTGCAGGAGATACAACTATGTACAAGATGCCCAAAAATTAAAACTCTTTCCTGCCACCCTCAAAGACTCTGCACTAAGATGGTCCATGGGGTTGGGAGAATCCAGTATTAGGTATTGGGAAGTCATGAAAGACATCTTTCTTAAGAAGTACCAAGACTACTGAAAGACCAAAGAGTCTTGTAATGACATATTTAAAATCCAACAGCTAGAAGATGAGATCCTTGAAGACTATATGGAAAGATTTGGTTATATCTCCCAGAAGTCAAAATACCATGACCTCCTAGAGGATGAAATTAGGGCTCTTTTCCTTAAGGTAATTTCAAAAGAATATCTAGAGATTCTTAACCTAATGGAATCAGGTGACATTTCTCATAAACCATTTTCTGAGATATGTGAAATGTGTAAAAATTACTCAAGGAGTAGAGACAAAACAGGAAAGAATGTTTGGGACCCTTATAATAGAAGCTTAAAACCAATTAGTTCAGGTGGTATCACAAGAGCAGAGATAGGGAACCTTTTAGAAAATTTTAAGATAGATATCCTAAGAACAATAGGTTCCCAGTTGGACACCCTAAAAATAAAAAATAAACACGAGGACGAAAATGCAGCAATGAGCATATATTTCCCAAGGTGCAAGAGGAAGTATTCCTCAAGGGAATGCCCATTAGATAACATTTCATTTTGTGGCTTCTGTACATAAGACCATTCAACTGAGAAATTTCCATCCTTGCCCAGTTTATTAGCCGTCTATAGGAGTGGATGTCTTGGAGAGTCTTCTTATGCACCTAGGATGCCATGGCAACCTAGAAACCAACCCACATACCCAGATCTACAATCCCAAGTTCCACCCTATTATCAACATCAACAACAGTGGAACTCACCAGGTTGAAAAAACTAGTCTACTCAGTACCAACATCCTTGGCTTCAAGGATGGAGAGGAGGACATAATCAAGGAAACCCTCAAGCTCCACCTATCCCTATGTCCAACCATCCTTATCCTCAGTTCCCACCCAACACTTCATAGCTTCTACTAGGATTTGTTCCACTGCCTTTACCTCCTATTCCACAACAACAATTGCTACAATATCAAAATGAAAGATCCTCGAGACCAACACTATTACCGACACAACCAGTGTAGAATCCAAATAATAAGCCCCTTCAACCTCTTCATAATGTTGAGATGCAGGCCTTCCCAACATATGTTATTACTCGTGTCCCATTACAATAAATTCAACTAAGATTGGGAAAAGTTCTGGAAAGGAAGAGACCTTCAGTAGTCATCCAGGAAGAAGAAGAAGAAGAAGAAGAAACCACCAAACAACCCATGGATGAGACTAGGTGAGAATATGTTATTATCCCAAAGAATCAAGAACCCAAGATTCCCCAAAACGAACCTTCACAAATTATGAAGGTCCCTCCTTATCTAGACCGATTGATAATCGAGAAAACTACCACTCGACGAGAATTTGACATTTTGAATGAATTGAAAAATATTTGTGTCAAGATTCCCCTGCTTCAAGCCATTAAAGACATTCCAATATATAGTAAGGTAGTCAAAGAATTGTGTATTAAGAAGCCAGGTAGGAAGAAAAAGGACCCTCCTATAGTACATTTGGTAGGAGGACTCTCTGAGTACATATCAAAGCAGCCAAAGCTAGGAAAATATGGGAATCTAGGAAACCCCGTAGTGACCATAACCATTAATGAGGTCTCCATCAGAAACACTCTCATAGACATAGGGGCATCCATTAATGTTATGACCGCTACTACCTTGGAACAACTACGGTTACAACCTCTTAATTGGCCTACCCCAACCATTTTGGAATTAGTAGAAAAGAATAGGGTTATACTTGAAGGGAATTTATATGATATCATCGTTACTTTAGCCTCATGGGAGTACCCAATAGATTTCTTTTTCATTCACTCAAAGGATCCTTCCATAGGCCATCTCGTTATTTTGGGAAGACCTTGGCTAGCCACAACCAATGCATTTATTGGTTGTAGAGAAGGATAAATGACCATCTCAAATGGTCTCTCTATCCAAAAGCTCACCATTTATCCTCCATCTCAACCTATTATGGAGAATCTATGGTGAATTGAATGTCCATACAAGAACAAGGACTGGGAAGAACCCATATTTCCAGGTGACCATGCATGGGCACTTCAGGAGCACATAATAGAAAATGTGCTAAACCAGTTCATTTATGTTATCACATGTGTGGATTTTCCACAGTCTTTTCCCCAATTTGAGTACATATTTGGGAAATAATTTCAAGAACAATTAGACCCATCCATTTTGTCTTCAACATATTTTATTTTCTAGATAGATGAGTCTTCCATGTCTTATACTATGCCCTACGAGATTAGTCCATGGAAATGTTTACATATAAACTATGGGCTAGATGTAGACCAAAAGAAACTGTTAGTAGATATCCTTAAAGAAAAATCAGGAGAATTTTCCAGGGAATACACTCACATGAAGGGTATACACCTCGATACATGCATCCATCACATATATAACCAGGGGGAAGTAACACCTGTTAGGAAACCCCATAGAAGGATGAACCCGACACTTAAAGATACAGTCAAGGAGGAGATCCAAAAGTTGTTAAATGTCAAATTTGTCTATCCCATCTCCGACAGTAAGTGGGTATCCCCACTTCTGGTGGTTCCAAAGAAAGTGACCAGGAAATGGAGAATTTGTGTTGATTTTTGAGAACTCAACAAAGCCACTCTGAAAGAATACTTTCCTCTTCCTTTCATTGACCAAGTTCTAGATACCTTGTCTGGAAAAGAAGTATTTCTACTTTCTAGATGGGTACAATGGGTACAATCAGATTCTTATAGCACCCAAGGACCAGGACAATACTACCTTTACTTTTCCTTGGGGCACCTATGCCTATAAGGTCTTACCATTTAGATCATGTAATGCTCCTGCCACTTTTCAACAAGCAGTATTAGGGATATTTGTCGATATTATTCATGATTGTGTGGAGGTATACATGGATGACTTCATAGTCTATGGCAACACTTACCAGGAAGCCTTAGACAACTTAGAAAATTTCCTCATCAGATGTCAAGAAATGAACCTATATCTATGTCATAAAAAATGCAAAATGTTGTTAATTGAAGGAGTGGTTCTAGGACATCATGTTTCATCTAAAGGGATAAAATTCGATCTTGCAAAGATTGAGGTCATCGTCAGAATTCCACCCCCAAAGACTCAGAAAGAGGTGAGAAGATTTCTTGGACATGCCGGATATTACCAATGGTTTATTGAAAATTTTACAAAGATTGTTGCACCTATGTTTGGATTACTAATAAAAGATGTTGATTTTGTTTGGAATGAGAAGTGTTGAATTGCCTTTGAAACCCTGGAAGCTAAGTTATATGTGGCACCAGTTCTTAGAGGGCCCAATTGGACACTCCCATTTCATATATCCATTGATTCCTCCAACACCACAATAGGAGGGGTATTAGGGAAAAAAGAGGACCAGCATTCCTATGCCATTTATTTTGTAAGAAAAAATTTGTCCCCTGTCGAGTTAAACTATATAGTTACCGAGAAGGAATTCTTGCCAGTTCACTACTACATATGGGCAGATTATTCCATGAAACTTTTCCACGCTTCCACTAGTTTCATCATTTTTTTAAACAGGGTGGGATTTCTGTGGATATTGCCACAAAATTTCATCGCAATATCGACAAAAATCTTAATTTAAACTAGTCGGGATTTTCATCGCTATAGCGACGAACTTTCATGGCAATAGTGACGAAAATTTTGCCTATCTCATTCAAGTTTTGTGCAACCCCTAATTTTCATGTATGTCAAAAACAATTAACAATAAACCAGTAGATGGATTTGAAAAAATAGCCTGGAAATTTCAAATGTTAAAGACATTTTTTTACATGTCATATAGAGTTTTTTATGAAAATTCAAAGGGGAATTTAAAGAATCTTCAAAAATGTCCCTAATTTTTTCGCTAGCTTTGTAAAGTTCTCATCTATTTCATAGTAGTATTGTGGTTATGTACGGTTGATATAATATTATGTATCACTTTTGCAAACAAATTACCCCCTTTAAAACATTATATAGCTACAAACCTTCATCACCTCAACATTAGGTCATTTAAAGGGGAATTTAAAGAATCTTTAAAGATTCCCCTAATGTTCTTGCTAGTTTTGTAAAGTTATTGCCTATTTCACAGTAGTATTGTTGTTGCATATGGTTGATATAATATTATGTAACACTTTTCCACAAAAATTACCCTCTTTAAAACATTATATGCCTTCAAACATCCATCACTTAAGTATTGGGTCATCTAAAATGTTAAATTCCCTTCAACAATTGACATGTGACAAGAAATGCAAAGCATCTTTATCATTTAAAATGACAACGAGTACATGTCATCAAACCGATGAAGAAACAAGTTGACCAACAAAATTCATAAAGGTAATTTGAGATTGGGGATATGGTGTTAATGTGATTGTATCCATACAAGCATACAACTCTCCAACAATAAGGTAAGAACTATATTTGACCCAAGTTCTATGCCCTCTATAAATTGCATGAAAAAGTGAGTGATGTAGATTGTGCATTGAACTTTTCTAATAAGAGAAGACTCCATGATGTTTTAACATGACTTATTTAAAAAATAAATTGGGTAGTAAAGTGGCCATTCAAACAGAGATCCCTTTAATTAATGAGGAGGGAAAGTTGATACTAGGACCAGTTGGAATTATTAAGGTGAATGTGAAGAATCTCCATACAAGGAAAACATTAGAGTATAATATCAAATAGAATGGTATCCCATAATAGGAATCCACTTGGCATCCAAAATCATTTATGCAAAATTCCCAAATGTGCAGAGGTTGTAGGGAATTCGCAAACCAAGTAGCCATTGATTAAAAAAAAACACTATTTTTATGATTTATACATAATAATGACTTAGTATAAATATCTATGGATTCTTTAGTGAATAATTTTTAGGGTTCAGATCTTGTTGTTTATTATTCCAATGACTTAATGATAAGTGCAACATTATTTTCTTTCACAACATCTTGAAAATTACAATGGAATCTGTAAGACATATTTTATTATCAAATCTAGGTAATTTGATTCTTCCTCTAGATCCAATGACATGTTTTTTTCATCTTTTAGTTATTATATTGCATATGTTGCACATATATTATGGGTATAACTACGTATTTTGAATTATTCCAATAATTTCTTTTGTGATAACCTTTATTTTTTTATTATTCAACTTTGAGGGAAAATATTTTTAAGGGGAGAGCATATTGTGTACCTGACCACAACACCTTTGTTGGGCATTAAAATCTACAAACTTGATCTATTTTTGTATATAAGTTCATGATTTTGTAATATTGTTCTTACCTTTTTTTTCAAGGAAAACCTAAGAGATGCTTCCCTACATTTTTGGATGTTGTCCATAGTAAACTCGTCCACATAGACTAGTGTGCCTCACACAAGGAGATTCAAACTATGCATATACTAGCACACAACTAGCCAAATTCTCAACAACATTAGTGACAACCAGTTGATCGAACCTTTTGGGATCGATAGTGTTCTTGTCTTAGGCCTTTGTACTATCAAATTTCTATATTTTTAGAAGACCACTTTATGTAATAAGTGTTTGTCACTTTTATTAGTAAACCTAAGATTGAAGTTAGGGTTTTAATCTCTCCTTTTTTATAGATAGGGGTTTCATTCATCTCATTTGTAACTCTTTTCATTTTATCAATATAATCGAATATATTATTTGGAGACAAATTCTTCTATTATTTTGATTTTCAAGTGCCCCCGTTATTTTATCTAACTTTGGCCCTTTAATCATGTTATTTTTATCTTTTCTATTTTGACTAATTCTATAGTTGTAGTAGTAGTTTCATTTCAGATACAAGAACACTACATGAATGATGTATTGATGATGAAATGCAAAATTATGTGTTTGAATATGTATTTCAAGCTCTGAATGATTACATAGGCAAGAGATGAAATTAAGGCCCCAATGGTTTGTGACCATTACATAAAGAGATGTGTTGTGTTTTATTTGAATAGTTGTGATCTCAAGTGTAAAGGCCTCATTATTTGAAATTAAATTATTTGTATAATGTGGTTGAAGCATAAAGATTCTATGGTATAATATTGTTCTAAAAAAATTCAAAGGTTCATGTGCATACTAATAAAATAACACACAATAATTACCTAGGAAGGAAGATAAGATACTGAGGTGGGATATGTGTGGCAAGGAGGTGTGGTGAGGATGAGTGGTAAGAAAATCCAATACACATATCCTAGTTGCTATATTAAAAGGAGACTTAAATGCTTATGCACATCCTGACACTAATGTGGAAGTGTGATTGTGTGCCTATGCACAACTTGGCTACTAATTTAGGAGAATTTTGTGTTTATTCACACCCTAGATATTGATGTAGGAGGCTTGTATGCTTGTTCAAACCCTGAAAAATAATTTAGAAGGAGACTTGTTCTCTTGTGTAAACTTAAGATACTAATTTAAATGGAGGATTGTGAGCTTGCACACACTTTGGATGTTAATTTAAGAGGAGGCTTGCATGCTTATGCACACCCTAACTGATAATTTAGGAGGATTGCATGCTTATGCACACTCCAACTACTAATTTAGAGGAGGCTTTCATTTGAGTTTCTAATTTGTGAGGGTTGCATGCTCACGAACATACAAATTGTTGATTTAGGAGGCTTGCATGCATTTGCAAACATGCATATTCCATTTACTATAGGAGGAAAAACTAGTCATTCCTTGTGTAGAATTTTTCCTAAATCAACAACTATCTTGAATTTTAAATGTATCATCCTCAAAGGAGAGGAAGGTTATGGTGATGGTATGATTTATTGTTCTCATTTCTGTATTGTTCTAGAATGAATTATTGAATGCTCAAGTTATATAGAGATTCACTTCTCTTCTTTGATTAATTACAATTCTCTTTGATTGGATTCTTGAGAAAGAATTGTTTGTTCATCCACATATATTTTATCTCTCATGCTTTGAGAGTGAGCTATATTAAAAATAGGGTTATTAGTTGTTGGTTTGATCACAAGGAATTATGACGAATAATTTATGCAATGGAATTCACTACAATGTTAGGTACTTATATTAATCTCTATGGGGATTTATAATGATAACTACCAAGGAGGGCCCTAGTGTTTTCCAATTTTTGGCACAACAAAAATTGGCAGGGAGGAAAACTAGCTTTGATCTAGTTGGGGCCAATAGGAAGTCTAGACACTATAGACAAGAATGTCCTCTTGCAAATTGATTGAATCATTGTTTCTCTTTGATTCAATTGGTCACAATAGGTTTCTTTAGTTTGCATAGTCACTCTTTGATCTAACTGTAACTAGTGAGTATTTGAGATTGATAGCTACATGATTCCCAACAACAAAAAACTATGTACAATGATACCATTTGATCTTTTTTGGACACATTAGGCTTCCCACTATATACCATGTGCTCTAATATTACGATGATGATGATGATGGTGGTGGTGGTGGTGATATTAATTGTACTAATTATGATGATGATGATAATTGTACTAATGATAATGACAATGATGACAACAATGACCATGACGATGATGATGATGATGACAATTTTTTTTTCTCACTGATAATAATGATCGACGATGATTGTATTGATGACAATGAAGACCATGACAATAATGTTCATTGTTGTCATCGTCATCATCATACCCATTCCCAAGGGTAAAATACCCATTCTCAAGGCCCATCCTTATGATTTCCACACATGATAGTTGACAAATCAACATCCTCAAGAATGCGAGGTCAATATTTTTCAATTAGACTCTACTTCCTCATCAATGGAACTTGTTATATATGACA
>ML822921.1:41714-55058 GCA_009831015.1 Picea engelmannii
CACTAACTAGATGACAACTAAGACACTAAATCCTAACCCACTAAGCACTAACACAATAAATTATGCCTTACTAACCTATTAAATGATTAATTGAGATTTAACCAATATCCCTAACACACCAACCAATTAAATTTATATCCCCTGATGATCCCTAAACCACCAAGAGAGAAATCCATAACCCCTAAAACCCAACCACTAATGTTCACTTGTTCATTAACCCCCAATGAGAACTAATTGACTAACATCTAACCTACTAACTCCTAATGACAATTAATTGACTAACATCTAACCTAGTAATCGCTAACCCTGTAAACCAATAACCCCTAATGTTGAACACACAAACCCATTATATAGGCTAAAAATACTAACCCACTAACTCGCAACCCCTAACATACTAATTCTTGACAAATGACCCACTAACTCCTACTAGACTCCAAATCACTAGCCCATTAACCCATAACCTCTAAAACGCCAACTCCTAACCCAAGTTCAAATCTACAACCCAAGTAGGTCTCATGACTTCATGTTTGGGTTGTATATCAATGTTGGGTTGTATATTATACATTATATATATAATATATAAAAAAATGAAAAACGCAAAGTGTTATAACATTTCAAAATGAAAATGCATGCGGCCTCCTCCAATATGTATTGCTCCACAGTCCACGCACTCACCACCACAGTCTGGCCATCACTCGCACGCAGGTTACAAGCTACCACCACGACGGATTTGGAGCATGGTTTGGATTTGGAGGACAGATTTGGAGGACGGTAGAAGGAGGATGGAACAGGATTTGCAGAGGAGGAGGGCACACAGTTTTGCACCAGAGGAGGGCACATGGCTAGAGGAAATGGTTTGACCTCTTTCTCCTATCTCTTGACTTCCTGACATTATTCTTATAGAGGTAGGAAAGCATGGTTTTGTGCAAATGTTGGACTACAAAAACATTCCCTATCTATGCACCCTTTGCAAATCCCATGGGAAATAAATATTTCATGTCCTATATCTCCCAAATAAACTTCAGTGATTCTTACCAATACATATGGGAGTAGAAACATTGGAAGGATCTCGAAAGGGTAAACGAAACATGGAAGAGCTCAATATTAGTGGGAAAAAAACACCTTCTGAACATGCCTTAGTGGATGAGGAGATCGTTGAAGTTAAAAAAAATCCCACATGTGAGGTTAGCAGAGGTAGAGGATAAGATCTCGTAACCCATAAGTTAAAGCATCATTCAAGCACCTCTGGATAGTGGACCTACATCTCAATTGAAAGATACAACTTCACACAGGGAGGAATCAAATAGTATATCACTCTTGATGTGTTAAAAAGATACATAGGAGGATAGACTAGGCACTATGTCTCCTCAACAAACAAGGAAGTGTTTTTATTCCCCCACAATATCCACTTAGAGAAAATACAACATCTGAGCTAGAGTAAAAGAGTATCAACTACAATCAGGGGGTATCAACTACAATCAGGGGGTATTGTGGTCCAACCAAGCTCAATGATTCCATTTGAATTTTATAGTGTTTGATAGAATTCTATTGCGACCAACCAAAGTTGTTGAATTTGTCCTTACACCTTCTGAGATGCTTGAAATAGGGTATCCAACTATTCATCAACCTTTCGATTTTTTCTTGGAGCTCAGTTCACTAGTTGGGATAAATGACAAGATCATATTGCTACTATAACTTTTGCATTCAAACTTGTAGGTCTTTTGTAGTTTGCTCCCTAGCCTTGACTATGTCCAACTATTTCTAGATAGTTGAAAATGAATAACCTTGGTCTACTCTATCACAATTTTGAGTTTCACTTTGTAGTTCTCGAGCTGAGTGGACAAGGTGTTTATTTGTCCCATGAGTTCTTGCATTTTGAGATCAACATAGTGACATTCCGAGTCCAAATGTAGCTACAATTTTTTTCGTTCACTAAACCCCATTAGAGAAATATGGAACTTCTTTGTAGAAGTGGACGGTCTCTCATAATCAACCACATCTTTTAGTTCTATATATTTAACCTGGACCACTAACCACATATGCATGAAATGATGGTAGACTTCTTCTAGTCGAAATTGGAGCTACATATTATATCTTTGTAGATCAAAGTTTTCCCTTCTATTCTTGTAGAAAGAGACAACCAATTTCTTCACTCATTGATTAAAAGGTCCATAACATATCGTAGGAGAATTCATGAATGTTTACTAGGGAAGAGGTGTGCAAATGAAAATGCATGATTAGGTTGGAGGGAGAAAGGGTTAGGTCACTTTGAACAAAATACATATCTCAACTATGAACTTATGGATCCACCCCTTACACTAGAGTTGAGTAGGGCTTGTTGGGAAGGGATGGTGGAGGTGTGATCCAATTCCCCAAGATGTTTTCCAGAAGTAGCTACTGTTTCTTAAAACATTTATCCTTCCTTTCTTTTCTTAAATTTGTGTCCTATAGTTGTAACACCGTTCATTTCCAGTTTAATTAGTGTGACATTGTTCTGACAAGAAAAATCCTCATAATAAAGAATATACATTATTTGTGGAGTGTTAGCAACCTTCTCTATGCTAGGTGTAACTTCATACTAACTGGAAAGTAGGCTAAGGATAACTTGAATAGTGGATTCATTTCGTGTAGAAGCTCATAAGGTTGCAACAATAGAAATGAGTTTCTATGGTTTCACCACTATATGGTTTCATCCTCACTCTAATTCCTTAAGTCTTGTGGATGATCTTCCACCTATGGAAACATAAAGATGACTCCATCCAATGTTTCCTTCTTTGTAACAATTGTCCAAGAATACATTTTCCTCATAATTACATCATATGAAAATGTAAATGGAAGTGGTGAGATGTCAACTCAACCACCTATGGGCATCTTAGATCTAACATAACAATAATCCCAATCCATGTTGAACTTTAGCACAGATTCATAATGGTCAATGAAATAATTGGGAATTATGATGGTGTCTCAAGTGGCCACCACCATACTAATGTGCCATGTTTGGAAATGTCTTTCATTTAGGTTGATTTTATCCTCAAACATTTTGACCTTCTTGTTGGTCACTATAATTGCTTATTTAATCTAAAAAATCAAGTGCTACATAAATTGTCAACCTAGGGAAGTCTGTTTATTTCAAAGGTAACCACGCACTATATATGCTCAATCTCAAAAGCAACCTAGAGTTGTAGTAAAAACTATATTTATCACAATTGCCTTGAATGAACTGAAGTTCTAACTTGAATTATAGGAAGGCAATCTACCTATTATAGAGCTCAAAGTTTTAAAGAAATGATTAAATTAAGAATCCTGGATTACATTAAAATAACAACAAGATACTGCAACAGGAAAGACCAACTATTCTGTAACCAGAGAACAGGACCCTATTCCCAAAGCAGGAATCTTCAGCACCTGTTTCCGATCATCATACTTCATGAACTCATTGATTTACTGAAATAATTGACATGCCCACTAAAGTCTATCTATCTCTTAACAGAGAACATGACCCTATTTCCTAAGCAGGAAACTTCAGCACCTTGTTTCTGATTAGCACTTTCATGAACTCATTAATGCATTGAAGGCTAACTATCCTAACAGAGAACATGACCCTATTTCCCAAGAAGGAAACTTCAGCACCTTGTTTCTGATTAGCACACTTTCATGAACTCATTAATGCACTGAAGGCTAACTATTTCTAACAGAGAACAGGACCCTATTTCCCAAGCAGGAAACTTCAGCACCTTGTTTCTGATTAGCACACTTTCATGAACTCATAAATGCACTAAAGGATAACTATCTCTAATAGAGAATAGGACCCTATTTCACAAGAAGGAAACTTCATCACCTTCTTTCTGATTACCAAGATTTCATAAATTCATCAAACAAGATTGCTAACTAAAATTATTAACAGTTACCCAAGCATGAATCACATGAAAACAATGTAACATTCAGTAAAGCAGAGTTTTAGCAAGACAGAGTTCAGTAAAGTAGTGTTTCAGCAAAACAAATTTTAATCAAGGCATAAACAGAAATCACACTAACACACTACAAAGCTAACGGGTGAATCTTGTGAAGAAGGTGGGCCCTCCCTTCTCACAAGATTCCCCTGAAACGAAAAGACTAGAGAGAAATGCTCAGAACAGTATTTTATTCATCTGTCAATGTATCATATTACAATCTGGAATGAAGTACGTCCCTCTCTGTAAACCCTTCTTAGTAAAACAACAGAAGATCCTCTCGAATGATGATTTCCTCTTATTTAAAGAGGAGGATCCCTTCGATACAAATTAATCAACTAATTACAGGTGTACATATGAGTCCTATTCTTAGTCAGATTGACTTTCTAAACTAGAATAGGATATCCTAGTCTCCCGCAACAGAATGCTATTACAAGTGCTGAGGGAGGTGTTGTTGTTGCGGTTGGAGTAACAGCTTCTTTATTTGTCTCTTGTTACTGTTGTTGCATGTTGTTTCAGCATCGCAAATCGTGGGTTGTTTCAGCCACAGGATTTGTGTTCTAACTTTTTTAGCATCATTGACCCCGGACTGTGTAACAGCTTCTTCTGTATTTCAGCATCGTCGACCACGGATTGTGTAACAACTTCTTCTGTGTTGACGACGGACTGTGTAACAACTTCTTTTGTGTTTCAGCATCGTTGACCACAGACTGTGTAACATCTTCTTTTGTGTTTCGGCATCGTCGACCACGGACTGTGTAACAGCTTTTGTGAGTTGTTGTTTCAGCATCGTAGTCCACAGACTATGTAACAGCTTTTGTGAGTTGTTGTTTTAGCATCAGGGCTCAATGCTAATCTACAGTTCGAACTATTTCAACACTTATACATTTCTAATCAATGGTTAAGTACGAGAGTGATGTAAAATTATATGCAAAACAGATTAAACATATAGTAGAGAGAAGAGACGTTGTATACCTTTGGAAAGATAGGGTAAAGTGATAATATGAGTTTAAATGTGAGTGAAACAAGAGTGTAATGGTGGAAAAAAGTGTAGGAAAAAAGGTACATTGTGTGGTCCTAACATCCCCCCCAACTTAAAATGTTGCATGTCCTTAGGCAACTTCACTCTGAATCAAAATATGAATACTGACTCTGAGCGTGCAAGTTACTCAAGAAATAGTTGTTGGAGGTGCTATCGGTTGGAGCTCTGAACCCTTGAACGCGTTGTAATCTTTGCCAAGATTCTATCTTTGTCTTCTTAGGAAACTTATAATGAATTTGATATCTCTCTGCTGGCAACTAGAGGATAGGAAAATAAAATTGGTACCCTATCCATCTTTCATCACATTGTTGAACACACTTGATGTAGTTAGGTACCCTGGAGATTGCTATCTCGAGATTAGTAGGGCTAAAAGGATTGTGTTCTTGTCTTTTCTTAGTAGATTGCTGCCAAAACAAGTTGTTTGCCTGTAGGGAAGCAATCTCTGTGGATCTGATGAAGTGTTGACAATCCTGAAGCACTGTTGATTGTAGTTGTTGAACGTGTTCAGTCATCCCTGGTTTCTTTAAAAACTGGTAATATTCTGTAGCAAAGGTGGCTACATTTTGTGGTTTTGGACTTATCCAGAGAAGGCGGTTATCCTCATTGTGCTTGGTAGCTAGGAAGTCATCCTGCCATATAATATGATTGTGGAGAAAGGAGGTGAATGCCCGAATCTGGATGTCACCGACAAGAGGAATAAGGTTGAGCTACATGTTCTCAGGGATGGCCTCATTATGAAAATATGCCTCACAGAGGAGGTGTTGATCCATAGCAGAGGCTTCTGCAAAGGTTTTGAAAAAATATATTGGATGTAGCACTACATGGGGTATGCCTTATGTGATTGATTTGATCTGAAACCATGTAAGTCGTTCCATGAGGAACAAGGAGTAATTGCAATATGGTTTCCTTGCAGCCAATAGCTTTTGTGCCAAGTCAAATATCAAGAGAAATCTGCCTTTTAACTCTTTGTTCTGTTTCTTAAGGGCACGAGCTTCCTGGCGTGTTTGCTCCAAAGCTTCCCAATTTGAGTAGGTATGATTTATCCATATTTGTCTGTGTTCCTGCAGGCTTTTGGCCTGTGTAACAGCAGACTCTTTTTTCCATTTTTCTATTGTTGCTTTCTCATCCCATGGCTGAGTTTGTGTTTCAGCATTGCAAGTAATAGGCTGAAGTAGGATCTGAGTTTGTGTTTCAATGTTGCAAGTGGTAGGCTGAGGTAGGGTCTGAGTGGCTTGTTCCACAAAGTTGTGGATATTGATCTGGCTGGGAGGGGCATATTCATCAATGGGCACTGTTTGTACAACTTTATTAACAAAAGAAGGGGTTTTAGATTTGACATTTGTTGCAGGCCAGGGCTCAGTCTTAATTTTGGAAGGTCCTGTTGGTTCTTATGTTTCAGCTGTAGTTGGTTCTTGTGTGATAGCTATAGCTGGTTCTTGTGTAACAACAAGTTCTTCTTCTTTGACTGCAAAAGTTGAAGGAGTAGGGGGAGCTCCTGGCATTGGGATTTGAATTACTTTGTAGCCTACTTGATAGTAGATTTCCCCACATTGATAGCACATATATTCTCTACACGGATTCTCTGTTGTAGTTCCTTCTGACATGGTCGCTGTGTGAGCTAGGGTGTACAAATTAAGTTCCTTTTCATAGGATTCCTTTTCCATGGCTAGCTCTTTCTTGTAGGCTTCCAGTTCAGACTTTAGGAACTCGTTTTCTTGTAAAACAGAGGCCATTGTTGGTTCTGGTTGAGGAGTGACTAGTTCTTGTGTAGCAATCACAGCCGCACTAGCTGGTTCTTGTGTTTCAGCTACTGAATGGGTAGCTAGTTCTTGTATTTCAGCTACTTAATGAGTAGTTGGTTCTTGTGTTTCAGCTACTTGATTTGAAACAGATGATGTCGCAACACCTTGGGCATCTAGTTCTTGTGTTTCAGTGCCTGTGGGTGGAATAGGCAAAGATTCCGACATTTGGGAGGTTGGAGGTGTATGGGGTATTAGTCGGATGGGTTGGGGGTATATGGAGGTGGTAGTAGTGGTTGCCCTTATTGAGGCCCTTGTTCATTTTCTTTGTAAAAAGGGTGGAAATAAAGGAATTTTCTTTCGTTTTCGTGGGGGTTTTTCCTCAATGATGGGGCAAGGAGAATTGTCTGGCTCAGAATCATCGCTAAGAATATGAAGGGCAGGAGTGGATGATTCTAGTAAAGTGTGGCGTAGCTTGGTATGGTGGGGGGGTTAATTGGACTGATTGGTTCTGTAGGCGGACTGTTAGGTATTTCTGGAGAGTCTAGAGGGTTTTGTGGTTGTTGTTCCTGAAGATTTTTAGGAATTTCAGCGGCTTCTTGGGGATTTATAGGTGGGTTGTTTAGTGGAAGGTTTTGTTGGGAAAAACCCTTTTGGATAAGCAGTTGAACAAGACGGTGATGGGTGAGTGAAAGGGCAGGATGTTTAGCCTTTTTACAGTAGTGCGACATATTTTTGAGACAACCGAGCAGATAATAAGGAATGTTCACCAATCTATTATGTCGTAAATGAGACAACAGGAGAAAATCATGCTGGTAGACTACCTGGTATCGGCCTTTGCAGGTAAGGTATTGTTTGACGAACTTTGCGACTTCCAGCCATGGGGGCGACAATGAGCTAAGTCGGACACCCCGGCCTTTAAATTCAATTTGTTTCTCTGGCAAGAGGAAATCTCGCTAGGCATTCAAGATGATATGTTTGCAGTTGAACAAGCGAATGCCATTGGCAGGGAGACCTAAAACCTGTGCTATATCCTCTTCTGTAACTGATATTCAAACCCCTTGAACAATGGAATGATCTCCCTAGAGATTTTGAGCAAATTGCAGAACCTGTTGTTGATCAAACCCCTGGAGTCTCTGAAAATAACTGAGCCATCCTGCCTGCAGAAAAATCTGATAGGCTACTGGATAATGTTCTAACAGGGCTGTCATGGTGGGTTCGTACCGTATAACAGAGCCTCTTATAGCTACTAGCTCGGTAAAATACACCATCAAAGAGTTGAGTAACAGCTTCTGTGCAGAGTAAGTTTTTCGAGTGAAGTCATGCGAATGGTGGTGAGACGAACGAAAGGATGGTAAAATAGGAATGGCGGTGGTGATTTCATGTGAAATGATGGTATAAAAGTTTGATATGTCCTCCCCCCCTTCAAGTGTAGCTAATAATTATTTCACTCGAGTGGTCATAATGATTTAGAATCTTCTCATTAACTATAGCTTAACTGTATTACATAAAATTTATATACCTCGCCTTTACCTTTTGATTTGTGCTGCAAAAAAAATATAATGCCTGTCTACGATAGTTCTACAGTGGTAGTGGTGGAGACTTTTGATTTGTCAGATGAATTGTATCAAGGGTCTGTTGACTGGAAGGACAAAATGTAGTATGAGAGCGCAAAATCTTATTGACAGATAATGTTGAAAAAATGGTGTTTCAGCAACAGAAAAGAAAAGAAAGGCGAAACAATTGTTGGACGGTGTTGTTTTGTCAACGGGGAAATGTGAAGAATTGCTGGACTGTAGTGTTTTGGCAATGGGGAGAAGGTGAAAAGTTGCTGATAATGGTGTTTCAGAAACAGAAAATAAAGGGCGAAACAATTTTTGGACGGTGTTGTTTTGTCAATGGGGAAATGTGAAGAATTGTCGGACTGTAGTGTTTTGGCAATGGGGAGAAGGCGAAAAGTTGCTGACAATGGTGTTTCAGCAATAGAAAAGAAAGGGCGAAACAATTATTGGACAATGTTGTTTCGTCAATGGTAAATGTGAAGAATTGTTGAACCGTGGCAATGGGAAAATGACGAAAGGTTGCTGAACAGTGATGGGGGAAAATGGTGTGGGGTTGCTGACAGTGGTGTTTCAACAATGGGGAGAATGGTGAAAGGTTGTTGAACAGTGGTGTTTCAACAATGAAGAAAGAGCAAAGAGTTGCTGACAGTGGTGTTTCAACAATGGGAAAGCTTGTCTCTTCTTAAAATAGGATCGTCCTTTCCTAGTGCCCTGTACTGTGGTTGGGAATTTGCAAAAACCGATTGTAACATGGTATTTCTTGACAGGGATTATTAGTAAATGAAATCTAATCTAATACTAAAGAAATTAACTTAAAAATAATTAATTGCAATGAGGGGTAGGAGCCCCCTCTAAAAAGAGGTAATGAGAGTCTGCCACACATGTGGCCTTAAAATCTTCTTTGGAAATAGGGCGTTGGTACAGACGGAGCCGATGACCATTTACAAGTAACAGTGTTTTAGAGCCATCGATTGTGAGGAGCCTTATTGTTCCATTGGGGAAAATAGTATCTACTTCATAGGGTCCAAGCTATCTTGTACGCAGTTTCCCTTGAAATTCTTTGAACCAAGAGTCATACAGTAGGGCCCAATTACCTTTTTGGAACTGCTTATTCTTGATAGTTTTTTCATGCCATTTTGATCTTTGATGTTGAATCATAGTTGTCTGATGAATGGCATCTAGTCTTTTCTCATCCAATTCATTAAGTTGTTGCAACCTGGCTTTCTGTGCATCGGTCAAATCAAGGTTGACAACTAAAGCAGTTCTTAAGGTTTTGATTTCAAATTCCATAGGAAAGACAACACTCTTTCCATAGAATAATTCATAGGGAAAGAATCCTGTAGTATTTCTCCAGGTAGTTCTGTAGGCCCATAATGCTTCAGGGAGCCTGTAGGACCAATCCTTTCTGTTTTCCTTCACTGTTTTTGTGAGAATGACTTCAATTACTTTGTTTGTTCTTTCCACCTATCCATTGGCTTAGGGGTGGTATGTTGTAGTCATTCTATGCTGAATATGATATTTTTGAAGGGTGGCTTTAAAACCATGAGAAGTGAAAGGGGGTCCTCCATCTGTAACTAATTCTCTTGGCACTCCAAATCTGATGAAGATGTCTTCAAATAAGAAATCTATAACTGCTTCTTCGGTCGCTCTGTGGAGTGCTTTAGCTTCCACCCATTTAGTCATATAGTCTATGTAGACCACTATGTAAACTTTTTGATTGGATGGGGGGTTAATGGGTCCTACAAAGTCTAAGGCCCATTTTTCAAATGGTTCAAGTACTATCTGGGGGTTTAATGGCATTTCATCTCTATGATTAGTTTGGCCCAATCTTTGGCAGCTATCACAGGCCCAGACATAATTCTTTGCATCTTTGAAAAGTGAGGGCCAATAGTACCCCATCCTAAGAATTTTATGTGTTGTTCTCTTATCAGCAAAATTCCCCCCACAAGGACCATCATGACAAGCTTTTAGTAGATCATAAACCTCATCTTCTCTAATGCACCTTTGGATTTCTTGATCAGGTCCTGTATGGAAAAGAAACCCACTTATCCAGCTATACCGAGCACTTTGTTGAATGATTCTTCTTTTCTCTCGGTGGGATAGGTGTGGTGGTAACTTCCCTGCAACCAAGTAGTTATCAATGTCTGCATACGAAGGTGAGTGCGCAGAAACTGAAAATAGATATTCATCAGGAAAGGAATCATCTACTGGAGTATCATCATCAGGTGTCAATCGAGAAAGGAAATCAACAACTGCATTTTCTTTTCCTGGTCTATCTACAATTGTAATATCAAATTCTTGCAATAATAGTAACCATCTGGTGACTCTAGCATTTGTGATAGGTTTGTTCATTAGATATTTGATAGCTGAGTGATCAGTATGGACAAAAGTAGAATAGCCAGTAATGTAATGTCTAAATTTATTAATAGCATAGATAACTGCTAAGAATTCCTTTTCGATGACTGTATAATTGAGTTCAGCAGGAGTCATATTCTTGCTGATGAAATAAATAGAATAAGGGAGATGATTTTCTTCATGTCCCAAGACAGATCCTATTGCAGTATCTGAAGCATCAGAGGATATATGAAAGGGAAGTGTCCAATCAGGTCCTCTAAGAATAGGAGCTGTAGATAACTGATGTTTAAGTGTATTAAATGCTTCCTGGAAAGAATTAGTCCATTTGAATTCATCATTTTTCATCAGTAACACAAACAGGGGAGAAGCTATTTTGGAAAAAAATTTAATAAATCTTCTGTAGTATCCAACATGTCATAGAAAACTTCTTACATCTGTTTGGGTTTTGGGAGTATGAAGATCCTTAATGACTTGTATCTTGGATGGGTCTACCTAAATTCCTTGAGATGAGATAAAATGTCCAAGCACTATTCCCTCACTCATCATCATATGACATTTTTTTGTACTTAAGGAGAGTTGGGATTGTATGCATCATTTAAGCACTTTCTCAAGGTTTTGCAGTGCTTCTTGAAAAGAAACACCATAAGGAGTAAAGAGATCCATAAAAATTTCCATAGAGTCATTAATCATATCAGAAAAGATTCCTATGACTGCTCTTTGGAAGGTTGTTGGTGCATTACATAGTCCACATGGGAGAACTCTATAAGCAAAGGTTCCCCAAGGGCTAGTAAAAGTGGTTTTATCTTGATCTTGGGGTGCAATTTTGATCTAGTTATACCCACTGAAGCCATCTAAAAATGAGAAAAAATTCTTCCCTAACAAACTGTCTAACACCTGATCAATGAATGGTAATGGAAAATGATCTTTTTGAGTAGCTTTATTTAAGGATTTATAATCCACACATACTCTCCATTTTCCATTTTTTTAGGAACTATTACCAATGGGGACACCCATTCACTGTCTGATATAGGATAAATAAACCCTGCATCAAGCAATTTTTGAAGTTCTTCTTTGAGGATTTCTCTTAAATTAGGGTTCATTCGTCGTTGAGATTGGCAGATCGGTCGACAATCTTCCTTAATATATATTCGATGAGTACATAATTTGGGAGAGACTCCTTTCATATCTGTATAATCCCATGCGAATGCTTCTTTATTTTCCAGAAGTAACTTCATTAACTGTTGTGTTTCAACATCTGTCAGATTAGGGTTTATGTTGAGTGTTTTGCCAGGTTCGATTTCTACTGGTATGCTCTTAGAAGAGATGGTGTTAGATGTTTGAAGTGGGTTTTCCGAGTTAAGGTTTTCTTGATTATCAGACTCCAACAGTGCAGCTAGTTGGTTATGAGTTTCTGGAGTCACAGAGGAGGGTTCGCAAATAAAATTATTGATTACTTCATCCTCGGTGGAGTCTTTAAGGCTTATAGCTTGTCCAATAGTCAAAAGGGGTTGAGTAAGTTGATCATCAAAGTCTACCCATACAGAATTATCAGTATTAATTAGGTGTGTAGCGTGAGGGTAGAGGGTAAGCTGTTTAGTTTCATAACCGTTGGAAATTGTCATTGAAGCTGATCTACAGCTGATAAAGGCATCTGTTGTGGCTAGCCAAGGCCTGCCCAAAATTAGAGGGTGGCCCCCCAACTTAGTTTTAGGTTGTAGTACCACAAAGTCAACTGGATAATTCCAAGATTCCACTGAGATAATTAGGTCTTCAATGACTCCCTCTGGTTTAATTGTAGATCGGTCAGCTAATTCTAGGATAATTGGGGTGTCTCTGACTTCATTTTGCAATTGTAGCAGTTGTAGGGTTTCCAGAGTCATGATATTGATAGCGGCACCTAAGTCTACTAGGACTCAAGGGATTATCGTTTTTCCAACTTGTACTGAGATGGTAGGGTGGTCGGGATCACCATATTTAACTAGGGGGGCTTTACCTGACATTAGTGCAGAGAAGTCTCCCATAACATGGACTGTGAGGGGATCCTTAATTTTCCTACTAGGATTCTTAACACAAATGTCTCGCATCATCCTGGCATAGATTGGTACGTCTCGGAGTGCTTGTAGTAGAGGAATTTTGACATACAAATTTTGTAATTCCCCTAAAAGATTGAAAGTTGGTGGCTCAGGCGTTTTAGTCAAAGCTAAATGCTCAGGAAATGGTGGTTTTTCTGTTTCAGCAACATTGTTAGAGGATGATTGTACCTCTTCAGGTACATCATGCTCTTTTGTTTCCTCTTTATCAGAAGAGGTAACATCGGATATGGTAGGTTCTACTATTCTCCCTGATCGTAAATGAATATCGTTGCATTGCACAGGGAGAAGAGAAAGTGTAGGTTGGTTATGAATATCAATGCACTACACAACTTTACTATTGGGGTTAGGGTTAGGTTGTACAGGTAGATGGGGTCTCATTATTTGATTGTTTGGTGGAGTACCTGATGGTAAGGAGAGTGGTTGTAGAAATTGTGATTGAGGTAATTGATTTGGGAAGGGAAGTTGTTGTCCTCTCCAACTTGGATTCCATTGGTTCTGATATGGTTGTTGTTGTTGTGGAGGCCAAGGAGTCCACATTGATGGATCAACAAAGGGTGGGTTAGTTTGTTGCATGGGTGGGTAATTCATTTGATTTGGATATTG
>ML822921.1:55108-94377 GCA_009831015.1 Picea engelmannii
AACGATTAGAAGATGTAAATGGCATGTTAGGATTCATACCTTGTCCCCGCGGTTGCCATTGCCTTCTCTGTGTCAACAGATAGACAACTTTAGCTTCTTCGTCCGTTGGTTGTAATGCTGCCTTGATCCCTGGTAAAGATGGACATTGCTGAGTTTCATGATCTTTATCACAGATGGTGCATATTGGCTTTTTGTCCAATGGACATTCCCTTCGTGGGTGCTTGTCTCTACATTGAGAACAAAAGATGGACAAGGCTACTTCTACTTCTGCTTGCTTCTTTTGAATCTGCAGGGTGTCAATTTGTGAGGCAAAAGAGCTTAACATTTCAGTTTTAAAACCTTCAAGTAAATTACCTATCTCGGATCTTGTTTCTCCCCCACTAGCTGGTTTTTGGACTCTTGAAAATGTGGTGTCCCTGTTGTTTGATCTATTTCTTGAAGCTCCTCTTGAACATCTTTTGCATAAATTAACAATTTCATCGTATGATTCCTTAGATATGTCCCATTTTCCAAGCAAATTCAACATATCTAGATAGTCATCCCTTACTCCTTTTAATAATATAGTTTTGAGAATATCTTTACTTACATTTGGGTGACTGGATCTTTGTATATTATACTGTAGCCTTTCTACAAAGTCCTCCAGATTTTCATCCTCTTTCTGCATCATCTTAAATAGCTCCTCCCTCTTTTCTCTTATTTGGCAATAGTTCTGGTATTTATTTAGGAATTTCTGTTTCATTTGGTCCCATGTTGTGATTACATGGCCTCCAAGACTCATGAACCATATTAGTGCATTTCCTTTTAATGTTGCTTGAAATAGCTTTAATTTTTGAGCATTGGAAACGTAATCATAACTTCTGCATAATATATCAAACTCAAAAAGGAATTTATCAGGATCTTCTGAAGACAAACCATGAAAATTAGGTAGTGCTGAGAGTGGAATGTTCTTCATGGGGGCTAGCCCTCTAGGAATATCACCAATAGGAAATCCTGGAATGTTCTTCATGGGGGCTACCCCTCTAGGAAGATCACCAATAGGAAATCCTAATGTAGATAAAGAGTTTTCATCATTTACCTCTCCTTCAGGACCTACCTGTTCTTCGTGATGCAATTCTTCCTTGTACTCATCCATGTTTTCTTTTGTCTGCTCCCTTGCTACGCTTGCTCTGTCCTCAATGTTTCCTGCTAGTTTCTGGATTGTCTCAGGACTCCAAACTTCTTTCCCTGCTTCAAAGTTTGCTTCAAATGAAGGCTGGGATTTTTGTTTCCGAAGGTTTGGTCATTGAGCAGCAGATTCAGACTTTGATATAATCTCGTCAATATAAGTCTTTGTCCCTCCTCTTCCTCTGCCCCTGCCACCTGTAGGGTCAGTTTCTTTGGGGTCTCCACGTCCTCTCATGCAATATTTGTATCTGAAAAATCATAAGTTCTTTTGAAATCTATAATTACCTTCCCCGGCAACGGCGCCAAAATGTCGGTCACTATAATTGCTTATTTAATATAAACAATCAAGTGCTACATAAATTGTCAACCGAGGGAAGTCTATTTATTTCAAAGATAACCATGCACTATATATGCTCAATATCAAAAGCAACCTAGAGTTGTAGTAAAAACTGTATTAATCACACTTGCCTTGAACGAACTGAAGTTCTAACTTGAATTATAGGAACGCAATCTACCTATTGCAGAGCTCAAAGTTTTAAAGAAATGATTAAATTAAGAATCCTGGATTACATTAAAATAACAACAAGATATTGCAACAGGAAAGACCAACTATTCTGTAACCAGAGAACAGGACCCTATTCCCAAAGCAAGAATCTTCAGTACCTGTTTCCTATCATCATACTTCATGAACTCATTGCTTAACTGAAATAATTGACATGCCCACTGAAGGCTCTCTATCTCTTAACAGAGAATAGGACCCTATTTCCCAAGCAGGAAAATTCAGCACCTTGTTTCTGATTAGCACACTTTCATGAACTCATTAATGCATTGAAGGCTAACTATCCTAACAGAGAACAGGACCCTATTTCCCAAGCAGGAAACTTCAGCACCTTGTTTCTGATTAGCACACTTTCATGAACTCATTAATGCACTGAAGGCTAACTATCTCTAACAGAGAACATGACCCTATTTCCCAAGCAGGAAACTTCAACACCTTGTTTCTGATTAGCACACTTTCATGAACTCATTAATGCACTGAAGGTTAACTATCTCTAACAGAGAACAAGACCCTATTTCCCAAGTAGGAAACTTCAACACCTTGTTTCTGATTACCAAGCTTTCATAAATTCATCAAACAGGATTGCTAACTAAAATGATTAACAGTTACCAAGCATGAATCACATGAAAACAATGTAACATTCAGTAAAGCAGAGTTTCAGCAAGACAGAGTTCAGTAAAGTAGTGTTTCAACAAAACAGAATTTAATCAAGACATAAACAGAAATCACACTAACACACTACAAAGCTAACAGGTGAATCTTGTGAAGAAGGTGGGCCCTCCCTTCTCACAAGATTCCCCTGAAATGAAAAGGCTAGAGAGAAATGCTCATAACAGTCTTTTATTCATCTTTCAATGTATCATATTACAATCTGGAATGAAGTACGTCCCTCTCTGTAAACCCTTCTTAGTAAAACAACAAAAGATCCTCTCGAATGATGATTTCCTCTTATTTAAAGAGGAGGATCCCTTTGATACAACTTAATCAACTAATTACAGGTGTACATATGAGTCCTATTTTTAGTCAAATCGACTTTGTAACTAGAATAGGATATCCTAGTCTCCCGCAATAGAATGCTATTACAAGTGTTGAGTGAGGTGTTATTGTTGCGGCTGGAGTAACAGCTTCTTTATTTATATTTTGTTACTGTTGTTGTATGTTGTTTCAGCATCGCAAATCGTGGGTTGTTTCAGCCACGGGATTTGCATTCTGACTGTTTTAGCATCGTTGACCCCGGACTGTGTAACAGCTTCTTCTGTGTTTCAGCATCGTCGACCACGGATTGTGTAACAGCTTCTTCTATGTTGACGACAGACTATGTAATAGCTTATTTTGTGTTTCAGCATCGTTGACCATGGACTGTGTAACAACTTCTTCTGTGTTTCGTCATTATCGACCACGGACTGTGTAACAACTTCTGTGAGTTGTTGTTTCAACATCGTAGTCCACAGACTGTGTAACAGCTTCTGTGATTTGTTGTTTCAGCATCAGACCTCAATGCTAATCTGCAGTTCGAACTGTTTAAGCACTTATACATTTCTAATCAATGGTTAAGTACGAGAGTGATGTAAAATTATATGCAAAATATATTAAACATATAGTAGAGAGAAGAGACGTTGTATACCTTTGGAAAGATAAGGTAAAGTGATAATATGAGTTTAAATGTGAGTGAAACAAGAGTGTAATGGTGGAAAAAAGTGTAAGCAAAAAGGTACATTGTGTGGTCCTAACACTTCCAAGGTGAAAACACTATGGACACTAAATCCCCATTCACAAGAGAGGTGATGTTGCATACCACTGGGGGATTCCAATGTGACATAGAAAAGGCTACTAAAACATAACCATATCATAGAGGTTAGCCCACACCCAGGTTTTCTACATTTCATCCACAAAATCATTCATAAGGTATTTGCACTAGTTGAGTGTGGTGCTCTACATGCATGCGATTGCAATGGAAAAAGTATCCAAAGTTCATTCCCCTAAGCTAGACTTTCTCATTATTCGACAATTCAAAAGTTGGTAGGCCATTTTAACAACTAGAATTTTAGTGTTCTTTATTTATGCATCTTTGTTGCCCCATGTGGTGTTGTATTTTAAACACACATATTGTTTTTGCCTCTATTCATAGACCTTTTTTAATCCTACAAAGATTTTGAAAGATCTTGACCTATGTTGAAAAAACCCATTAAATCCATGATTTTTATGGCACTGCCCTAACGTCCCTACTTTGGGGTATTTATGAGTTGGTAATTAATGTACAAGACCATTTTATTTGAATAAGGCCCATTAGGTAGTTAGTGAGTAGTTACTCAATGTAAAAGGGTCATCTTTATTAAATAAGGCCCATTAAGTGGTTGGTACTCATTAGCGATGGAACCACACATGATTACGGTTTTGCTAGAAAGAAACTATTTGTAGAGATAGTAGGATATGCAATGTTTTGTCAAGGGTTGTTATTTTATTGGAGCTTCTCTAAAAGGATGTTTCCCCCTCAAATATGCCCATGAACATTGGTCTCTCTTTTCTGGTTTACAAGTGGTATGAAATCTCTTTCCTATGCCATTACATGCCAAAATGCAGATTTTTTTTATATGCTAGATATGTGTTCCAACATCTTTATGCAACTAAATGCAACTATATACAACTATGTTGGTACTATATTGAAACTTATGCAACTATATGCACCTAAGAAGATTTAAATAGGACCCAAAAACCTTATGTTCTTTCCCTGACCATGGACAAGACCTAAGTTCCAAAACGTACCTTATGCGACTTATGCAACTATATGCAAATTATGCAACTATATTGCAACTTATGCAACTATATGCAACTTATGCAACTATATTGCAACTTATGCAACTATATTGCAACTTATGCAACTATATTGCAACAATTTCATATGCAACTATATGCAACTATGCAACTATGCAACATGCAACTTATGCAACTATATGCAACTTATGAAACTATATGCAACTATATTGCAACAATTTCGTATGAAAATAAATGCAACTATGCAACTATGCAACATGCAATTTATGCAACTTCAACAAGTTTATGGAACTTATGCAACTTTACGCAACTTTATGCAACTTTACACAACTTATGCAACTTTACACAACTTATGCAACTTTACGCAACTTTACGCAACTTTATGCAACTTTACACAACTTATGCAACAATGCAGCTTATGCAACTATGCAACTATATGCAACTTATGAAACTATGCAACTATATGATGGATAGGTGTGACAATTTCAACTTTATGCAACTAAATGCAACTATATGCAACTATGTTGGTTCTATAATGAAACTTATACAACTATATGCAACTATATGCAACTTATGCAACTATATGCAACTATATTGCAACTATATGCACCTAAGAAGATTTAAATAGGACCTAAAAACCTTATGTTCTTTCCCTGACCATGGACAAGACCTAAGTTCAATACATGGTGTGAAAAAATTGTGAATGACACCCATATCCCACCCAAGCACCATAGTCTATTAAATAGGATAGATGTGGTGGTTTGAGGCCTTGGTAATGGCCAATGAGCCAAAGAAAATATGTTTAGGACCTAAGGCCCTTTTTTTCCTCTCTAGTCATGGTACACACCTTGAGACCTATTCTTATTATGAAAACGTACCAATGGTTCCAAATGCAACTATATTGCAACAATTTTGTATGCAACTATATGCAACTATGCAACTAGGTGTATGCAACTATATGCAACTAGGTGTGGTAATTTCAACTTTATGCAACTATATGACAGATAGGTGTGGCAATTTCAATTTTATGCAACTAAATGCAACTATATGCAACTGTGTTGGTACCAAAAACATATATTGGCACAATAGCTTATCTTCTTGTTTTAACGAGTGTAGGTACCACTAAATAGGTATCTTTTGGATCTATATTCCTCGAGTGATGATCAAGATATAGTAAGAGAGGTTGAAAGTGAGACGTGTTGTACTAGATCTACCGGTTCTAGATCAACTAGGTTGGAAAAGGGAAGGAAAAGATTTTGTACCTGCATGCAATTTTTTATTGCCAATGGAGGGTTGTGTAATTATAATGCTAAGAGCATAGGTGACATTGAGTTTCCCTTGAGGTATAAACATCTAGTGGAATGATGGGCACCTAAGGAGATACCTGAAGTGGACACAGATTTCCTCATCAGTGGGAGGATGTATTGCATTGCTCCTTCGTCCCTACATGGAATGGGGTTATTTTCCATGGATGGCATAAAGGTCGGCTATGGCACTGTAACTGAATTGATGGAGTATGTCAGACCATTATACAAATACAATCACTGGTTAATGTTGGTCTGATATACGCAAAGTATGCGGAGATACAGAGTTGCCACAAATTATATACAACTACTAGATAACAATCAAAATAAAGGGGCAACTATGTATGTTGATGGAAGGCCAAAAGCTACTGGAAACATTGTGAGCTTTATAAATAGTACACTACCAGTGACAACAACTAAGAAGCCGAATTGCATATTTGAGGCACTTGAAGGAAATTGTGTATTTGTATGTGCAACAAAAACAATAGTTCCAAGTGAAGAGTTGTTGATCGATTACAACTTAAATCAAATAGATGGAGAGGGTGACCATGGAAAGGCACCCACTTCACCTCGGTAGGTAAATGTTAAATACAGTAAAAAATTATGACTACAACAACTAAAGTTCATAAATTTCATTTTTTCTGTTATTACTGCAATATTTCATTTTCTTAATGTTACAGGTGAATTTCCTAACTTTTATTGATTGATTTATTGTGTCAACATCTGTCCAGGGTGACCGTGGTAGAAAATCACCTGATACATCTCTCCAGGGTGACCATGGCAAGGCACCCATAGTGCCTCACCAGGTAAATGTTAAATACACTAACAACTTATGACTACAACAACTAAATTTCTGAAATTTCATTATTTATTTTTTTATATTACTCCAATATTTCATTTTTTAAATATTACAGGTGAATTTCATAACTTTTGTTGATTGATTTATTGTGTCAACTTCTATCCAGGGTGAACGTGTCCGAGTTTCACCCATTACATCTCTCCAGGGTGATTTTTGAAAGGCACCCGCAGTGCCTCACCAGGTAAATGTTAAATATAGTAACAACTTATGACTACAACAACTAAATTTCTGAAATTTCATTATTTTTTCCTGATATTACTCCAATATTTCATTTTTTAAATGTTACAGGTGAATTTCATAACTTTTGTTGATTGATTTATTATGTCAACTTCTGTCCAGGGTGAACGTGCCCGAGTTTCACCCGTTACATCTCTCCAGGGTGACCGTGGAAAGGCACCCACAGTGCCTCACCAGGTAAATGTTAAATATAGTAACAACTTATGACTACAACTAAATTTCTGAAATTTCATTATCTGTTTTCTGATATTACTCCAATATTTCATTTTTTAAATGTTACAAGTGAATTTCATAACTTTTGTTGATTGATTTATTGTGTCAACTTCTATCTAGGCTGAACGTGTTTGAGTTTCACCCGTTACATCTCTCCAGGGTGACCGTGGAAAGGCACCCACAGTGCCTCACCAGGTAAATGTTAAATACAGTAACAACTTATGACTACAGTAACTAAATTTCTGAAATTTTGTTATTGTTTTTCTGATATTACTGCAATATTTCATTTTTTTAATGTTAGAGGTGAATTTCATAACTTTTGTTGATTGATTTATTATGTAAACATTGGTCCAGGCTCCCACAGAGGATATTGATGAGGATGAAATATATTATTTGACAAACCCAATGACAACTGTAACGAAGGCCTTGAAGAAAGCTAACATGGAATATCGAGGTTTGATTAGCAAAGGACCCCTGACACAGGAGGATAGGGCAAGAATTGTAGAGCTGCAAACTACAATAACTAATTATGGGGTAAGTGGCATCTTTACATATTTTTATTAGCTATGAAAATTTCATATCCGTTTTTTATTTTTATATTTTGTATATGATCTAATAAAGAAAAGTTTTCTGTTAGTAGGATTTTTTAAACCCTGTACATGGGGAACCTGTCAATCCTGCAACTGCTATAGGTAGCGGTGAGGGTCCAATGCAAAACAAAGGTTGACATAGCAAAGTGAAAGTGAGTCTTTTTGAGCCCCCTGAGGTTCCCCTCGAATCCATTGATGAGCGGGATGATTTTGACCGGCATGACATGTCGGAGCATGATGAGTCGGAGCCTGGGATTCCACATGATGACTTCGGAGAGGAACATAGTGTAGGTGCACAGGATATTATTATGCATGGAGTAGAACGAATTAAAAGAATCGGATCACTAGATGTCACCTTTCTGGTGGATGATGCATGTGTTCCGATAAAGATTCAGAAGATTGCAGGTAATTGTCCCATTAATTGATTCATTTTTTTAATGAAATTGAAATGGACATTTGTTGAGTTTATTAATTGATTAATGGATAACATGTTACTGCAGGAAATAATGTTTTCTATAGAAACTTACATGACAAATCATTGGAGCTAATTGGCCCCACCATTCAAACATGGTGGAATGGCCAAGATAGAAAAAAAAAAAAAGATGATTTAATAGATCACATGGTGAACTTGTTCGGCAACACTTTCAACAAGAAAGTGGTTACAAAGTTAGTTGGAGAGAATTTAAAATACACCGGGGCCTAGTATAGGGATAAATTGCAAATAGACCTAAAGCACGAGCGCCCTCCCATGGTTTCCGAGAAAGAGTGGAAGGCGCTAATAGAGGATGCAAAAGAGAACTTGTTTTAAAAACAAGGACGACAACCACGAGCTGGTCAAGCAAGGTACAACACATGTCATATTATCAGTGAAATATGAGCAGTTATGTTTTTCTTTCCTATTTTAAGTAACAATTCCAATATCTAATTTTTCTCAAAAATTCCATATGTAGGCTACCAGACACATCCAAAGCAACAAAGGCCAGAGTGGAAAAACATAGTCAGCATAAACTAGGCTAGGGTGGCTACGAAAAAATCAAAGTGTGAATAGTAAGATTTAAATGATTAACTGTGGTTAATATTTATTTAATAGTAGCAAACAAATATATGTTTTTGTTATTGGTACTTTTAATGGTGTTATGCATTGCAGTTAAATATGTTTGACACTGCTACCACCGAGGAGGACCTGAAGCTTGGTTACAAGCATGGTTTCAAAAGTGTCATTGAATATAGAAAAATTTTGGGCTAGACTCCTATCTCCCCAGCCACGCAAGTAAATCAAATGAATAAGGAAACCGCAATAGCATGCTTGTAAAGTCTTTTCATATTTTATTATATCACCCTTAATTAAGTATTTATGTTTGTTTTCAAGCAACAGTGCTACCGTAGTAGTGAATCAAGTGGTATTCAACAAACACTGCGTCATACAAGGGTCCACATGTCCAGTGATAGTGTATAGCAGAGTACCCATTCTGGTATGTATGCTTCAGAATTAGAAATATTTACTGTGATTGTAGATATTTATTTCTTGACATATACTTATATATTATCTTCTCAAAATTGAAGAGAATGTAGCTCAGGAGGGTGAAATGCGAGAGCAACCAAGTGGACATGAAATTAACGCACCAACTGTCCCAACTAAAGAGATAGGTAAAGAGCAATATTGTAATGTTAATCAAAACAATGAATTAGTTATTTCAATTATATTTCAACATATTGATATGATCATTTTCGTTGTTCCAGTTCACATCCTTGAACAGATGCCAGCTAACCCTTCTCAACGACATACCAGAAGTATGGTACCTAAGCGCACACAAACAATAGAAAGACAGGGCACATGAAATACAATATCCTTGGATGATGATGAGATCCCAATTGTCAATTTTATGAATGTAAAAAAACATAAATCAAATAAAAATTAGATGTTTAAATTTATGACCTTTTTTTGGATATTTATCCTAGTTATGCATTATTGTATATATGTTTTCTATATAGATAAAAACATTTGTTGGGTATGGGAAATTGAGAGCGATGTGAGGGCGGGGAGGGGCCATAGGAGCTTCCACCTTCACACGGTTGGCCTTGTTTAGTAGAGAATAACCTATTCTCAAAACAAAGAGAAGCTCATTAAGGTATGAGACAACTTAATTTTTTTCTAGAGTATTTTACATAACTAAATGCATGCTTATTTGCTTATTATAAATTATTTACTCATATAAAAAAATTGTCTTTTATGATTCATGCAGGTCTTGGTGATCGAAATGCATCTTGTTGACAATACTTATCAAGTTTTATGGGCTAATGGATCTGGCAAAAGAACAATGAAAAGGTAAGGGTTTTGACGTGTTTTTAAAAGTAGGCTTTATACTAGTAAAAGTTCACAATCCTCATGAATATGTAGATATTGATACATATGCCAAGTTCCATGTGGTGTTTTGGTTTACTTGTAGATATTTTAAATATAATTTTTCTTTACTTGTAGTTTTTTTATAAAGAAGTGACACAGGTTATCACCCTCTGCCTCAGCAAAGGCCTCTGCGCTGACCTCCCGACCTTAAGGATCGTTCAAATTTTACTCTCGAGTCAGAGTGGCTCCTTTGATTCTCCACTAGAATCTCTATTAAAATTGACCCACGGGTCTTTTTTTCTCCTCACAGCCTCTAGGCCCGATCGTTGTTCTCTTCACGACAGAAAAATGGAATTTTGGGTTTCGGGGTTTTGAAATCCTGATGTCACAACTTTGTCTTTCCGTTTCCCGATCTCCGCTATCCCGATATGCTCTAACTTCAGTTATCCCTCTGGGATAGACTCGTGGTCCACACGACCTCGCCTTATATGACCGTAGTCCTATCTCGTTTCAGGATTTCAGGCTTTCGGATGTCGATATGTATTTGACCCCTTGTCCTCAGGATCCCCGATCCTCCGAATTCTGATATAACGTCAACTAGGAACCCCTTTTCACCGTAAACACAATCAACGGTCGTGATTGTCTACTAAACCAACGGCTCCGGATATCCCTCGGGACTTCGGGGTTTCAAATGTCAAAATGCATTTGTCCTCGATTCTTCCGATCTATCGAATTTCGATTTCCTGGTATGACGACAGTTTGCCCCCTCCCAATGGAGTTTTCCAACCTTATCGGGATTTCAGATTTTGCAATTCCGAAATGTGGATGTTTCCTATCTTTAGGATCCACAAAACGTCGAACCCCGACTTCTCGGATTTTTTCCACACATCCCAAATGGATGGACGGTTCAGATCAAACCTGAGAATTTGCCAAATGCAAAGTCAAACCGCTCACTTATGTGAGTCTCGATGTTCGAATCTCCAATTTGGATGATCACGTGACACGCATCCTTCCTTAGATCCATGGTTGTGATCCTTTCGCTGCTTCAGGACTCAAAAGGTCTCAGAATCTTGGTCTCTAGACTTCTGAGATGTCGATGGCTCTCGATCCCTGCCACGTGTCCCAATAGATGGACGGTTCTGATTTGTTTCGGGGTTTTCACTATGGATTTTCCTGATCTCTTGTCCACAGGACTTCCGATCTCCCAAACTTTGACACCTCAATGTCCCGACACCTTTCGGAACCTTCGCTCGGCTTGAGAGGTTTTAAACCCCATGCAACTACTATCAAATCAGATGGCTGATGGGATTTCTCTAATTCCCTACAGAGAATTTCGACCATCTGTTTCTTCCCTCTGACGATTTCCGTGAAGTGAACCAAGGATTCTTCCTCGGACTTATCCACCTGCGACACAAACTTCCGATGCCTTCTAATCCATCAAATGCACAAACTTATTATGTTGCTTTCAATAGTTTCAAAGGCTTTATCCTTCCTGAGCTTTCTCACAACTTTGAATCTTAAAGAAGACCCTTGCATGCACTCCTTGCGGAAACCTCCAAACACTTGAAGTGTTGAATTCCCTTCGACCTTGCGCACACTCTGTGGCAGCAGTCTCTCAATACTTGTCTCAGGTTCAAAACTCTGAGACTTTACTCGACCTGTGCACTCCAAGCATGGCTCCCATGCCTTACTGCACTTCTATGTTAATGAGGACAAAAGATATCTCTCCTGAGCTTTCAGAGACAACCCTCTGAACACTTTGTCAATGCACTCCTTGCAGATAATTCAACTGCATTCCTTGCAGGAACTCTTGCTCAGATAGAGAAAAAATTGAAACTCATTCCTCTTACTCTCTCTCTCTCTCTCTCTCTCTCTCTCTTAGATTTCAAACATTCAACAAGAAGTCATTTATACATAGCATAAAAGAAATTGTATGAAAGAAAAAGTAAAACCATGAGAATAACATTCAATATACATACATAGAGAACAACCCCGGTACCATGAATTTGAGTCAAAGCTTTCTCTATTAATTCAAATCTTTGTACATGGGTGTCTTCACATAGCTCTCTGCTCTCTTTTCTTCTATGCTCTTCACACTCTCTCTCTAATGTTACAACACACAATGAGGGTGTCTATATTCCATTTTCCCTCTCTCATTCTAAACTGTCTAATCTATGCATTAAAGCTACCTACTAACATAAATGCCTTCTTAGTCCTTCAGACGAGAGCGGGTCGCTCAAGGTCTGATTACAATCTATTAGTATGCCTCTCCTTAACTATCACATTTAAGTTTTGGTGCATTTATCTTCAAAATAGTATAAACAATTTATCATGTGCTCAAAATGTGTTGCGGTTGCCCCATGCTCGGTTGACGTTGGCGATGCTCCTACATCATACTCCCTCGCTTGAAAATTTTCATGGGATCTTGTCCATGAGCTCTTGCACGGTCTGTCCATGCTTCTGAATCTCTACTTCATTTTCCTAGCTGGCATCTTCAACTAGGTGTCCTTTCCACTTGACCAAGTATTCAAAGTATTCCCTTCGCCTGGTCTTCTTGCCGACCCTTTTGTCTAGTATGTGCTCCATCTGTGGTTTTTCTACAACTGGCATCTGCTTTTGCCACTGAACCTCTGACTGTTCATGAATTGTTCCTACTTCCTCAACTTTGTATGGGTACAAATCTGAGACATTGAATATCGGAGAAGTTTCGATCCCATCGGGTAATTCAATCTCATAAGCATTTGCCCCAAATTTCTTCAAGATCTTACACGGTCTGATCTTCTTCATCTTTAGTTTATTATATGTTCCTCTCAGAAACCTTTCCTTTCTCATATGTGCCATAATCAAATCACCAACCTCAAATTGAATTTATCTCCTTTGTTGATCTACTCTTCACTTATACTCCTGACTTGAATTTTGTAAACGCTCCTTCACCTAGCTGTGAAGTTCCTTCATTGCCTCTGCAAAATCTTATGCACTAGCACTCCTAGTCGCATTCTGTTCTGAATCTCTCAATTTAGAAATTCCCCTCGGATGTATGCCATAGACAATATGAAATGGATTCTACCCTTTAGTTTTGTTGATTGAATCGTTATAAGCAAACTCCACCTGTGGTAATATGTTGTCCCACTGGCTGTGGTGTTCTATCACCAGGCTTCTCAACAAGTCTCCCAGACTTCTATTTACCACTTCTGTCTGTCCATCCATCTGAGGATGATAAGCTGAACTGAATGATAAATTTGTTCCCAGCTTCCTCCATAAGGTTCTCCAGAAGTGTCCCACGAACTTAGTGTCTCGATCCGAAACTATGCTCCTTGGTAAGCCGTGAAGTCGAATGACTTCTTTGAAAAACAGATTCACAATGTGAGTTGCGTCACTGGTTTTCTGACATGGAATGAAGTGTGCCATTTTGGAAAATCTATCCACCACCACAAAGATTGATTCAAACCCTCTTTGTGTTCTTGTCAACCCCAATATGAAATCCATGTTGACTGCATCCCATGGCCTCTCAGGTATGGGAAATGGTTGATAAAATCTTGCATTCTGTCTCTTTCCTTTCGAATGCTGACAAATTATGCATTTATCTACAAATATTTTGACGTCGGCTCACATTCCTGGCCAAAAATATGACTCATTTAGCTTTGCGAACGTTTTTTCGTGACCAAAGTGTCCTGCTAATCCTCCTCTGTGTTTCTCCTTCAGCAAGTTCTCCCTCATGGAGAATTTTGGAATACAAAGTTGATTACCTTTAAACAGTAATCCTTCCTAGATCATGTATTCTATCCATTGGCTTTTGTCTCTAAGAATTGGATTCTCAGCTGCTTCATACACCTTTAAAATCTAGATCATCCTTGTACATTTTCCTAAGGCCATCAAAACCCAATGTTTTGACTTTGAACTCCTGCAATAGCAAACACTTCCTGCTCAAAGCATCAATAACTTTGTTAGTAGTTCCAGAAATATGTTTAATTACAAAAGTGAAATTTTGCATATATTCAACCCATTTAACATGTCTCTGATTCAACTTTTCTTGTTGAGTTACAAACTGCAGTGCATGATTGTCACTGTATAAGACAAACTCTTTGGGAATCAAGTAATTCCTTCATTTCTTCAATGCCTGGATGATAGCATAGAACTCCTTGTCATATGTGGAGTACTTCACCTTTTCTTCATTCAGCTTCTCGCTAAAGTATGCTATCGGCCTGTCCTCTTGACTCAGGACTGCCACTATTGCAAATCCACTTGCATCGCATTTCACCTTAAATGTCCTTTTGAATCTGGTAACACCAGAATTGGTTGCTCTGTGATCTTCCTCTTCAACATATTAAAACTCTTCTCAGCCTCTTCTATCCAGTGAAAAGACTTGTGTCTTTTCTTCACTGTATCCATCATCGGTGCACTAATTCCACTGAAATTCTTGATTAACTTTCGGTAGAAACTAGCTAATCCGTGAAAACTTCTCACCTCAAATATACCCTTCGGTGATGGCCAATTCTTGACTACTTCCACCTTATCTGGATCCATCCTCAACTCATCTGCAGAAACAAAAAATCCCAAGTAAATGAGCTATGTCTTTATGAATGAGGATTTCTTCATGTTTATCAACAACTTCTCTTGCTGTAATCTCTTCATCACAATAGCCAAGTGTTTTAGATGCTCTGCTTTTGTTTTACTGAAAATCAGTATGTCATCCAGATACACAATGACAAATTTCCTGATGAATTCCTTCAGGACTTCATTTATCAACCTCATAAAGGTACTTGGCGCATTTTTTAAGCCAAATGGCATAACAATCCATTCATACAACCCTTCGTTCGTCTTGAAGGTTGTTTTCCATTCATCACCTTCCCTCATGTGGATTTGATGATATCCACTTTTAAAATCAATCTTTGAAAAATATTTTGCTCCACTTAAGCAATCCATCAGATCATCCATCCTTGGCAATGGAAATCTATACCTGATGGTTATCTTGTTAATTTATCTTGAATCAGTACACATCCTCTAGCCTCCATCTTTCTTTGGACTGAGTACTGTTGGAACAACACATGGGCTCAAGCTTTCTCTAACCAACCCTTCGTCCAACAAATCCTGGACTTGTCTTTTGACCTCTTCATTCTCTAGCAACGTTAGTCTGTACGTGGCTTTGTTTGGCAAACTGGCTCCAGGTATGAGATCTATATGATGACTCACACTTCTGATCGGTGGAAACAAATGAGGTAGTTCATCCACTACTATGTCAGTGAACTCTTCCAACAGTTCCTGAACTTCTTCTGGTAGATCATCCATTCTTGTGTTGGTCAATACAATTCTTGGTTTCTTGACCACAATGAATTGTGGATCCTCCTTCTTCTCAACCTCTGTAATAAGTTCCTTCCCACTCATGAGAAGTACAATGTTGCTTAATTCAGGTTTCACTTCCTTATCGTTGATTGGAAGTAACATATGAGTTCTCCCATTCTTTTCTAGGGTGTATGTGTTCATCCTCCCATCATGAATCACATTTTTGTCATATTGCCACGGTCTACCCAGTAATAAATGACAAACATCCATAGGGATAACATCACAAAGTATCTTATCATTATACCCTCCTATCTTAAATTCAACTAAACATTGTTTAGTGACATTTACCTGATGTCCCTTTTGTAGCCATGAAACTCTATATGGACTTGGATGTTCAATCATCTCCAGCTCCATCTTTTCTACCATCTCCATTGAAACAAGATTATCTATGCTACCACTGTCCACAATGACCTTGCATACCCTATCCTTGGTTTTGAAAACAGTCCGAAAAAGTTTGTTTCTCTGTACTGGACTCTCCACCTCCTTCTCTGGTGTTAAGAGAACTTTTTGCATCATCAGCGATATTCCACCTTCAGCATCCTCTGCCTCAACATCTCGCCTTTGCGCTTTGGTGATGTGAGTCCTTCCACTCTCTTTCTTTTTATCTGGACATTCATAAGATTTGTGTCCATTCTTTCCACACGTGAAGCATTTTATCACTCCACCTCTTCCTCTTCCTCTACCTCTAGTACGAGGAAAAGTATTATTATCAGCATAATCTCCTCTTTGTTCAGTATGTTGCCCTCTTTGTTCAACATATTTCCCTCGCTGTGAGGTTCCACCTCTTTCAGTTCGAGCCTGAGATTTCTTCCAATCCTCCTTGGGTTTCTGATTTTTATCTTGGACAACTGATTTGCCCCTGGCTTGACTTCTGCCTTAGCCTCTTTGACTCTTCTTTCGGCTCAGCTTCTCTTCTGCTTTTAGAGCCATCTGATAAGCATCTTCCACCATTTGGATGGTTACCATTCTCATCTCATCCTGAATGTCATATCTCAGGCCATTCAAGTATCTAGCAACCTTTTCATCATCGCTTTCCCGATGACCTGCCCTGATGTTCAGTCTGTAGAATTCTTCAGTATATTCCTTCACTATCATCAGCTTCTGTCTCAAATTTTTCATTCTTCAAAACAAAGTAATCTGGTAATCCCTGGGAATGAATTTCGCCTTCATCTTTGTAATCATCCTATCCCAACTCTTGATTTTCGTCTTGCCTTTGCAGTGTCTATCAGCTTGTAGTTCATCCCACCACAATATTGCATGTCCTTTTAGTCTTGTGATAGCATGTCTGACCTTCTTGTCTTCCATGACATCTTCGTAGTCGAAATAAGTGTCCAGAGCTCTAATCCAATCTAGAATCTCTTCAGCATCCAGGTTTCCCTCGTAAATTGGGATGTCCATTTTTTATCTTGCACCCATTCTTGCAATAGATCTAATCAATCGTTCATTTTCTGCATCTTCGGCTACAACTTCTTCTTCTTCATGTTCAACTTCCATTTCTCTCTCGGAATCACTAAGATCCCAAATACTGACTGTGCATCTCTATGTTGTCTCCATGTCCTCAAGTCTGGCGTGTAAATCACGCATTTCTCTTGCCATGGTTGGGTCAGGTATCTGCCTACCTCTTCTTCTTGGTATTTCCCTTTCCTATGGCAAATCGGGTGTTTTCATGTCCCTTCTTCTTGTCAGCATGGTGAATTTTCCTTTTCCTTACTACAGAAAGAAAAGAACCCTTTCTAGGCTCTGATACCAAACCTGACACAGGCTATCACCCTCTGCCTCAGCAAAGACCTCTGCGCTGACCTCCCGGTCTTAAGGATCGTTCAAATTTTACTCTCAAGCCGGAGTGGCTCTTTCGATTCTCCACTAGAATCTCTATTAAAATTTACCCACGGGTCTTTTCTGCTCCTCGCAGGCTCTAGGCCCGATCGTTGTTCTCTTCACGATAGAAAAATGGAATTTCGGGTTTTGGGGTTTCGAAATCCCAATGTCACAACTTTGTCTTTCCATTTCCCGATCTCTGCTATCCCGATATGCTCTAACTTCAGTTATCCCTCTGGGCTATACTCATGGTCCACATGACCTCACGTTATATGACCGCATTCCTATCTCGTTTCGGGATTTTAGGCTTTCGGATGTCGAGATGTATTTGACACCTTGTCCTCAGGATCCCCAATCCTCTGAATTCCAATATAACATCAACTAGGAACCCCTTTTTGTTGTAAACACGATCAACGGTCGTGATCGTCTACTAAACCAACGACTCCAGATCTCCCTTGGGACTTCAAGGTTTCAAATGTCGAAATGCATTTGTCCTCGACTCTTTCAATCTCTTGAATTTTGATTTCCC
Source organism: Picea engelmannii (assembly GCA_009831015.1). Lineage (NCBI taxonomy): Eukaryota > Viridiplantae > Streptophyta > Pinopsida > Pinales > Pinaceae > Picea > Picea engelmannii. Next base: position 72,838 of record ML822921.1, read on the forward strand.
GATATGACAACAGTTGGCCCCCTCCCGATGCAGCTTTCCAACCTTATCAGGATTTCGGATTTCGCAATTCTGAAATGTGGATGTTTCCTATCTTCAGGATCCACGAAATGCCAAACCCCAACTTCTCGGATTTTCACCACGCATCCCAAATGGATGGACGGTTTAGATCAAACCTCAGAATTCGCCAAATGCAAAGTCAAACCACTCACTTATGTGAGTCCCAGTGCCCGGATCTCTGATTTGGATGATCATGTGACACGTGTCCTTCCTTAGATCCATGGCTGTGATCCTTTTGCTTCTTCAGGACTCAAAAGGTCTCAGAATTTTGGTCTCTAGACTTCCAAGATGTCGATGGCTCTCGATCCCTGCCACGTGTCCCAACAGATGGATGGTTCTGATCTGTTTCAGGGTTTTCACTGTGGATTTTCCCGATCTCTTGTCCACAGGACTTCCGATCTCCCAAACTTCGACACCTCAATGTCTCAACACCTTTTGAAACCTTCTCTCAGCTTGAGAGGTTTTAAACCCCATGCAACTCCTGTCAGATTGGACGGCTAACGGGATTTCACTAATTCCCTACAGATAATTTCGACTGTCTGTTTCTTCCCTCTGACGATTTCTGCGAAGTGAACCAAGGATTCTTCCTAGGACTTATCCACCTGCGACACAAACTTCTGATGCTTTCTAATCACTCAAATGCACCAACTTCTTATTCTTCCTTCAATAGTTTAAAAGGCTTTATCCTTCTTGAGATTTCTCACAACTTTGAGTCTTAAAGAAGACCCTTGCACGCACTCCTTGCGGCAACCTCCAAACACTTGAAGTGTTGAACGCTCTTCGACCTTTGACACACTCTACGGCAGCAGTCTCTTAATACTTGTCTCAGGTTCGAAACTCCGAGACTTTACTTAGCCTGCGCAGTCCTTACACGGCTCTCGTGCCTAACTGCACTTCTATGTTAATGAGGACAAAATCTATCTCTCTTGAGCTTTCAGAGACAACCCTCTGAACACTTTGTCAACGCACTCCTTGCAAACAATTCAACTGCACTCCTTGCAGGAACTCTTGCTCAGATAGAGAAACAATTGAAACTCATTCCTCTTACTCTCTCTCTCTCTCTCAGATTTCAAACATTCAACAAGAAGTCATTTATACATAGCATAAAAGCAATTGTATGACAGAAAAAGTAAAACCATGAGCATAACATTCAATATACATACACAGAGAACAACCCCGGTACCATGAATTTGAGTCAAAGATTTCTCTATTAATTCAAATCTTTGTACATGGGTGTCTTCACATAGCTCTCTGCTCTCTTTTATTTTATGCTCTTCACACTCTCTCTCTAATGTTACAACACACAATGAGGGTGTCTATATTCCATTTTCCTTCTCTCATTCTAAACTGTCTAATCTATGCATTAAAGCTACCTACTAACATAAATGCCTTCTTAGTCCTTCAGACGAGAGCGGGTTGCTCAAGGTCTGATTACAATCTATTAGTACGCCTCTCCTTAACTATCAAATTTAATTTTTGGCGCATTTATCTTCAAAAGTTTATAAACAATTTATCATGTGCTCAAAATGTGTTGCGGTTGCCCCACGCTCGCTTGACATTGGCAATGCTCCTGCATCAAGAAGTATAACTATTTTAGAGAACCCCATATACAAAGTCTTTATCCATATCCTCATTATGGAAAATAAATTAGAAAATATCCCTCACTTCATTCATTTCCATAATACTAATCTTATTGCTATCCCTAGTCCAAATACTAGTTCCTATTAAACAATGCATGAAGCTAATCCCAATAATCTAGACCCCTCCTCTCATCCCACATGTTATTGCAAGTATTATAAGGCTCCAAAGGACACTACTACTAAATGATTATTCTTATAATAATAATTCACATCCAAATCCTTGTACATAGATGAGAAATCCCTTGATGATCCTAGGGTACACCAATATTTGGACACTTCTCCCCAACAAAAAATAGTCCGTATTACAAACTCTATTGAAAAATATCCCTCATTACTCATAATGACGAATGAAATTTATTCCCCTCTCTAAGTCTCCTTTTTACTCATAATTGTTAGATCAAAGACCAACTTGCCACTATAATCATTGACAATTGTAACCAAAATAATTGCATTTTCCATCACTCCTCACCCCTCTCCTTATCATTGGGGCTTTTTACAATAGGATGGAACTCATCTCCTCATTAATAAACATTGTGGAGTCACCCTTGTCATAGGGATTTTTCAAGAGATTGTTGAATGCTATGTATCTCACTTTGATTACTCTAATTTACTCTTGAACATATAATATGAACAACAATGAAATGCTTTATAAGATGCCCATTGTTCCTATTGGGAGTTTGTTTCGGCTAACTTAGACTTCCCATTATCAAATCTAGCCACTTCTTACCTGGTAGCATCCAATATTACCTAGTTCTCTCCTTGTCTTCTTCCTCTCCTAGTGTTCCATGCTCTCCTACATACTCTTCCTCTTTTCCTAGTCCTTCAAATGCTTGGGGAAAGTATTTAATGTATCTTCATTAAATTATCCTTCTAATGAGGATGGAATAGACAACTTCAAATGATCCACATATACATTGGAATATTTTCCCATATATGGTGACCAATCCAAGCAAATAGATTTTTTTCATTCTTATCCACAATCCTAAAATATCATTCTAAACCTTTCTTTGGTGGGTGAAAACACACTTGATCAAACTTAGGAGGTATGTGTTGTTAAATGATTATCATTCCTCTTTTCGTAACTTGATTGAAATTCCTACAAGTTGGTTGCTTGTAGCTACACATGTTCATGGATTTTTCTTTTTAACAAAGTTCGCATATTTTCCCATTGATCAATTTTCTTAATTGTTCCACTTTGAGGGCTAAAATTTCAAGTTAAAGTGAGTACAATAGAATATGAGAAAGTCATAGGTGAAGGATTTATATTGATATATATAAATGACAAACAATCTTCCCAAATATTGGGATGTTATAGCCTCACAATCCTCCTTCAAGCCTACAATCATCTCAAAGACTCGAGACTTGCATATATATACAAGTTTTGTAAGGTTTTAACCATTTGTCAAAATTTGAGCTAGATGTAGGTAATCCCTTATATTCTTCAAGTACATAAGAGTTTAACTTTAGATCTATGGTCAAATAAAAACATCAAAGGTATTAAAGGAGATTGACCATGTGGTTTTGTATATATTTATCATACTTGATTACCGAATCAAAATGTTGCAGGATACCATTCACATGAAGTTTGGGCTTTATTGTGACTTGGATCAATTGACAAGGATTATAAAAGCTTATGATTTGAGTTCAATTTTTTTTGTTTTCCCAACAAATAATTCATGTAGTACTTCAATGCCTAAACTATGATGTACAATTCCTTATCTTATTTGGGTATATTATGATTGCACCAAAAAACGTTTCAAGTGTTATGTTATCCAACTCCTTCATTGTATCAAAGGTTTCACCATTGTGTATCATGCGAAATTTGCTTTGATTTCAAATGAAATTTCAAGTTTCATTAGATTTAATATTGATGCATTACAATTCTTTCAATTCAAAGCTTCAGTTACTTGGTTTTCAATTGCAATGAATTGAAAGGTTATACTTTCCTTTTCTAATGTGCATTGAAGAGACACTTGATTCCTAAATAATTTGCTAACCCCATGAATTAACTTGGTTCAATTAAATTATCTGGGATCAACCAATTTACAACGAATTTTATATTTCTTAGGTCAATACACAATTCACATCCTCTAACTACAAAATCCATACGCAACAATAATTGTTTTCCAAGCTCACATTTCTTCATGTTGGCTTGCAATTAATTGTGTTGAAGCTGTTAAAAATATCATCTCCAAATGTTTCAAATGATCTTCCCAAATCTCGCTAAAAGTCAAAATATCATCCAAGGAGGCTACAATAAACAAGTTCGAGAAATGGTCTTAAGATATCATCCATAAATCTCAGAAGTGTTGTCATAGTATTGTGTAATATAAATTGCATAATGACTCACTCATGCAATCCATCTGTTTTTTTTAAAGTAATATTCCAAATTATTCTTTGTGCATATTGTCATATTGGTATCCTTACTTCTAATCCAACTTCATGATAACACATGCTTACAATATTTGGTTGATTAGTGCCTTGATTATTTGTAAGGGATATATATATTACAATATATTAGAATATTACAATGTAATAGTAATGCCATATTACAATGTAATATGGTATTACCATATTACAATGTAATATGGTATTACCATATTACAATGTAATATTGTAATGCCATATTACAATGTAATATGGTAATGCCATATTACAATGAAATATGGTAATGCCATATTACAATGTAATATGGCATTACCATATTACATTGTAATATGGCATACAATATGGTATACCATATTACAATGTAATATGGTAATACCATATTTCATTGCAATATGACATACAATATGGTATACCATATTACAATATAATATGGTAATACCATATTTCATGTAATTTTTTTTTTTAAACTTAAAGTCATTGTCGCAATAGCGACGCAAGTTCGTCGGAATAAATTTTACTATTTTACCAAAACCGTCTCTATAGCGATGAAACTTCGTCACACTTTGCCATGAATTTTCGTCGTACATACAACATGTGCATCGTAAATCTGGTTTTGAGATATTGCACTCGTCAATATTAACACGGATTTTTTTCGCAAGTTGCGATGGTTTTTAATCACACATTCAACAGCTGCGTCGTAAGTTATTGTCTTGGCATAACTTTTCATCTTAGTTGTGACGAAGTTTCGTCGTAATTGCCACATTTCTTTGTTGTTATTGCGACGAAATTTCATCGTAATTGTGACGATGCATAAGGTTAACTGATATTGAAGGTGGTGACATGTGGAGATCTAATTTCGTCGATGTTTCCACGCACACTTGGATCATGGATCTAGCGACGAAATTATTACGACGAAAAAAAATCTCGGCTTTTGTGGAAATTGTGGTGGATAAGTGTGGCAATATCAACGAAAAACCGTCACAAATTTGGTCATATGTACTAGTGGTTATTCATGATATTAACAATTTTCATCATTACATTACAGGTTATGAAGTATTTGTACACACTGATCATTTCGCCATTAGATTCCTCATGAACAAACCTATAACTAATGGCCAAGTGACTAGGTGGCTCTTTTTATTGCAAGAATTTAATATCATTGTGCTTGACCGACCTGGAAAGGATAATGTAGTAGCTGACTTTATTTCCCGAATAAAAAATGAGCATGATGGTATCCCTGTAGATGATAGCTTTTCAAATGAGCATCTTCTTTCCCTCTCTGTCAATACCCCATGGTTTGCGGATATGGAAAACTATCTGGCTATTAGGAAGTTACCGTCTCATTTGTCACCTCATGAAAAGAAGAAAATTATTACACAGAGTGCTAATTACTCTTGGGTTGGTCATGGTATTTTTCGCACAGGTCCTGATTTGATTATTCGTATATGTGTCTGAGAGGACGACGTAGCTCAAATACTACTAATTTTTCATGATGGACCATGTGGTGGCCATTTCTCTGACAAACGCATAGCATATAAGGTATTACATTTAGGTTACTATTGGCCTAGAATTTACAAAGATGTTGCCAAGTATGTGAGAAGTTGTGATAGTTTCCAAAGGATAGGAAGACCTACATCAGTTGAAGAAATGCCTTTGCATTCCCAAGTTATGATAGAACCCTTCAAAAAATGGGCCCTTGACTTTGTAGGGCCAATTTCACCCATGTCCTGTAGGAAGAACTATATTTTAGTTTGTACGGACTATGTCACCAAATGAGTAGAAGAGAAATCCCTATTTAGGGCTACAGAGAAGTCGGTTGTCGAATTCATCTATGAAGACATTTTTACCCACTTCGGTGTCCCTCGTGAAATTGTTACTGACCAAGGCAATCAATTCACTTCCAATCTATTGAAAGAGCTAACAGAGAAATATGGGATTAAACACCGTAAATCTTCTCCATACCACCCGCAAGACAATGGTCAGGTAGAATCCACAAACAAAGTTTTGGAATCCGTCTTGACCAAGACTGTTCAATTACATCATCTAGATTGGGCTGATAGGCTCCCAGAAGCTTTGTGGGCATACCGGACCACCTAGAGAAATACCACTAGACATACCCCTTATGAGCTAGTGGATAGGAAACAAGTACTTTTATCTATAGAATTCCAAGTAAGGACCTTCCGTATTGCCGCAAAATTAGGATTGAACCTGGATGAGGCTCAGAAGCAACAAGCCTTGCAATTGAATGAGTTGGATGAAATCAGGCAAGATGCCATCCAACGAACGATATTAGTCCAAAAGTAGAGGAGCAAGTGGCATGACAAGTTTATTAAGAAGAAATACTTCCAACCTAGTGATTGGGCCCTGTTGTTTGATTCCTGATTCAAAACCTTCAAAGGAAAACTTACCACTTGTTGGTTGGGCCCTTACGAGGTAGACACTGTATATGACAATGGAGATGTAAAAATGAAAACAATTGACGATGGATAATTCTCCTTTGTAGTAAATGGACACCAACTTAAATTTTATCATAAGCCCATTTCCAAAGAGGATTTTCTACAGGTCATGTCAGCTGACAAGGCATTGGCCTTAGTAGATGGGGAAGTCCCCCCTTGTTCTTGAAAAGTTTTTTTTTTTAATTTCCTACTGTATATATGTAAATAGTTTTTGAATTTTGTTAATAAGGCAATTCTAGAGATTTTTGTAAGTATTTATTTTCACCAGGAGTACACAGTTTCAAGGATATTTCTTTAAAACATTGTTATACTTGAATTTTGTGTCTACTAAAGCATCAAATGAATATTGACTTAGTGTAATTGTCCATATTGTTATAAAAAATCTCATTTTTTAAGGCATTCTAAAGCAGTTTCTCTTGAAACTCTTCACCACTGTATAAGGAAGTGATACCGTAACTATCAAGCCTAGAGGTCTCTCGTACAGTTTTTCCAAGAAACCTGAGTAAGTGAATCAAGTGTCTTTATCAAAGAGTAACAAAGAGGTCTAATTAGAAGTTAGTCATGGAAACATCACAATAACTACAAAAGAAGAAAGTGAGTTGAGCCTAGAGATACCTTTATGTTCTTTCTCAATGGCACCATCCACTACACACTAAATAGCTTCATTATATCATATCTTTAGATAGGTCATGTCCGCTTAAGTACCCCTTACATCGGGACAATCACTAATAGTATAACGAAAATTCATCCTCTAACATAAATACCATCCCAATTGAAAAAAAGAGAAAAGAAAAAGTTGTTTTCAGAGCTTTCCCCCCATCTTCTTGCATAAAGAAATCTTATATTAAAATCTTAAAAGATGGAGGGCCAGTCTCTGAGGGTTTAAGAGGCTAACCCGCCGAGATACTGAACAGGTCTGCTAGCAGCGGGTACTGGCATGTGGTATGACTAGGTAAACCCGTCGGAGTACTGAACAAGCTTGCTGGCAGTGGGGCATTCTACCTAGCGAGGATGGTAATCTGACAAAAATAAATAATAAATTTAAAACTTGTCCTGATGTACAAAATTACTTGCAGACAAAGATGACATGAAGTATGTGTGGTTAAGCTAAGGTTAATGAACTCCATAGACTTTCCATTGGGGAATAACTCTAAGACTATATTGAAACTCTCTTGCCTACCTCTTCTTATCTATATGTAGGATCTCTTATCCTATAGGTGGGGCCATATCCTAACTGTCTCGTCAAACCAATCTGTGGAATTTATCTTTACACTTGGCCTACTATAAATCTTTGGCTATTAGAGGGGCTGACTAGTTTCCTATACTTTTGATTGTGTGGTGTCACAATACTTAGGTGTGGGGGAGGGGTCCATGAGCTGACAAATGATCATTGCCTAGAGAAATAGATCTTTGCAAGAATTTTTGTATTATTTCCATGATACAGGTTACTACATTGATAGTCATTTTATTTTTTAAAAATGCTTAACTCCTGTGTGCTATAAATTACTGAACATATACTTAACAGACCACTCTTTATCAGTTTATATTTCATTACATGTTGCATATTGTAGGTTTTAAAATACATGTTTTATGATTACTACAACTTGTTCATTGTAGGTTTTGACATTATATGTCATATGAAAGAAGATTGAGTGAGCATGGAGCATTCTGCCTCTGCTCATTAACCACTATGATTGTCAAAAAAATTTCAAATTTGTAGGCTATCCATTATAAGAAGTGAAAATTCATTTAACACAGAGGTACCAGATGAAATACCGTATGAGGTGTCATATGAGATGTCGTATGAGGTGTCGAACGAAGTTCCATACGAATTACAAACCAGTAATTGTCCTAGATTCTAGGTAACTAGAAATCAATGCCATTCAATTGAATTGGTTGTAGGAAATTGATTGAATATGATCCATATGTTTATGATCAAATGTCCAAGTCAAAATACTTGGACATTGATCTAACTGCACATCATTACATTGCCCCCAAAATCGAGCCTTTGAATTCAAAAATTCCAACACATGGCAGCTTGTGCGCACATGTGTGCAACCTACTCCACTATAGGTGCATTCAAAATCAGGTTGGGAAACCATTATCTCAATTCTCTCTTGCCATTTTCTCTCCCCTGCATTAAGAAATTGTGCCCAACCTCTACCATTTCATCCCCTGTTGAAAATGCATTCGGTCGTGCCCAATTCATGCCATCTCTTGGCTCAATTACGCCCTTTCCTGGTGAACTTCACCTCTGCCACAATGCCTAGGAGGTATGAACCCTCTTCCTATGTGGTCTTGTTTGCCATTCTCAAATTGTCACAGTGTAGAGAGGTGTTTTTGCGCACAGGCTGGGGGCCATTTTTGTCTAACTTGCAGGGCCACGATGACAGCCTCTCCATGCAATTTGCATTCGGTTTCGATGGTAAGACAACACATGTAGAGTCTCTTACCTTTGAAGTCTCCAAAGAGTCCATTGTTGCAGAAACAAATCTTCCAAGAATGGGATATAGATGGTTCAAAAACCACCAATTGTCGTGCTCAAGTTATAATAGAGTGTTTAAGCCCGAATTCGAGAGAATTTCATGAGAAAAAGGATATGCTAAGGAGTGGATAAAGGTGGAATTAAATTTCAGGGATGATTTTAGGGGCTAAATTTCGCTCATGGCCTAATTTTCCATGGTTTTTCCAAAAATGAGATTCGCTATTTTAAAAATGATTCGCCCAAATTCTATAGGATAAAATTATTTTACCTTAAAAATCACCAAAATTTTATAAAAACTATATAAAATACTTAGAAATTTGAATATTTTTACAAAAATATCGCCAAACATTTATAGTTGACATATAAAGGATTAGTAAGATTCGCCAAGGTTTCTTCATTTTAAATTAATTTTCCATCCTTAAAATCATCCTTGGAATTAATCAACCCCCTCATCGTCATCACAAGGTTAATTACATGCGAAGGTAGATACTCCACCTTCAAAGCTTGTCATTTCAGACTATTGGCTCATTTTCTGTTCAACAAAACTTTGAACTTCCCCTTCTATTTTCTCAAAATCTTGGAGAAGATGTCCTCTCAAGTGAGGAAGAATGTGACTAACCCCCACAATAGTCTCTTTCACCATGGCTTGATCAAACTCCTCATTCTATTCGAGTTAGAGAAACAAGGGAAAAATTGGGATGCCTTTATCTATCAATTTGCAAACCCTCACTTGAAAATTAAGACCGGAAAAAAGCCACTTAGCCTAAGAACTATCTCTCCATCCAAGCCTCTCTCTCCAAGAACTCCAAACTCTCTTTCACAAACCCTCTCTTTTCTGGAACAATATAAAAATATTGTTGATATCCCTGCTTCCTCCTCGAGTAAAAAGACCAAGAGAAAAGACCCAAAGAAGCCTATTGTTAACCCATCAATACCTTCAACCTCTCTTGATTCCCCACCTAAGAAGCTCCAAGAAGTGATCCAACAAGACTTTCCCATAATTCCCACAAATAGGAGGGGATCCAATCGATTTGGTAAAGGACCCTTTCGGAAAAGTGCCTGGAGCACAAGAACAAAACCTTATAGAAAAACTCCACCTACTTCAGATCCTATCCAACTGTCCTCCGATCTTGAGAGCCCTCACAAGAGATCGAGGGAAGTTTTTTCCAAGGGATTAGAGCCACTAAGAAAAACAAAATCAGAACCTACCTCTTCTTACCAATCCCCCATCACTCCTACTTCACCCATGCCTACCCTTGATCCTAACAATGATCCTAAGACTAATAGATTGTCCACATCCCTCAAAGGATCTAAGCCTTCCTCAGAGATCACCAATTCTACCCCAACCATTGAGAAGATACAAAAAGAAAATTCTTAGCTTCTCCAACAGTTGGAAGAAAGGAAGACCATAGACACACACCTTCATCATGATAATGCAGTCCTTCAAGCAAAGGTCAACTCCCTTCAATGGTTGGTTGATGAAATGACTAAATCTAACCACAACCTCATAGCATAATTGAAGCAACATAAGAGGCACAAGACTAAGCCTTCACAGCAAGAAGGAATCTTCCAAAGTTGATCCTCCTCAACAAGCCTAGTCACGAGGGAAAACTTCTTTCTGTTTGCAGTGGGACCTACAAAATCGTAAGTGTGGGGGTAATGTTGGGCCCAAGATATGATCAATTTTGTAACGGTTATTAGACACTTGTTCTGAATATACATATGTGTTTTTCATGTTTTAAAGGAGCTTTTTGAAGAATTTTATATTAAAACGGCATGATCTACACCAGGTACGTATGATTCATATTTAATGATTATATTGAGTATAATTCATCATGTTTTTACGCTTTCAAGGATCTGATTCACTTTTTTGGTGTTACAAGGAAAAAACGCACCACATTTATACTTCTGACACTCAGTCTGGAACTCCTTCCAGCACTTGATCTGGTACCCAATCCGACACTGCGTCCAGCACTGCGTTTTGCACAAAAATAGAGGGCGACTTGGTGGTTATGGTATTAGCGGCCAGTGATGGGCGAATCGGGAACGTGGGTTTTGTTCATGCTTTCCTCCTCTAGCTACTGAGCTTCTGACAACTTAGTTTTAGTTGTTCAACGGGGTGATTATTGGCTCACTCTGTTTTAGTAGTTAGGGCATCATTTAATGCAAATTACTGAATTTAGAAGTGGTTCGACCCTCCTGTGGTCGACCACTTGGTCTGTAAACATTATAAATACCACCGAGGTGGTTATATGATTCTTAAGCAGTAGAAACATCAGTGTGATAGATAAAAATACGATTTTACTCTATTTTTCTATTTTACATTGCCAAATTATATAAGAACTGCATTTTTGAGTTTTCATGGTGAATTCGAATTGTTGAGTTTGTGATGTGCTTTTAGGAAGTGATTGTTGAGTCCATTTTTATGCTTCCATTTTTGCTCTATAAACCATACTTTTGCCTCTTTATCCATCCATTTTGCCTTCATTTCATCCCATATTTTCCATGAAATAGCCTATGCAAGGTATATTTGTCATTCTTTAGCTTAAGAATTGAGTTTTCTAAATTTTAGCATTAAAATTGAAAATTTATCAGAAATTACAGGATTTGACCAAATCCCGTAAAAGCTCCGTGGTTTGTATACTTGCAGGACACCTGGGCGAAATCTAAGACTTGGGTCGTGTTCCCTGATGTACAAAGATGGATAATGAGCTATCAGATTCGAAATCTGAGCCTTCCAGATGTCCGGTCAACGTTGGTCAAACAAGGCCACTTCAGCAGAAAATGCCCTGTTTCAGCCTTAAATCTTGGACAGTTTTGGATTTCGTGGGATTTGACCATATATTGTGGATCTAAAGGAGGCATTCGACCCTCCTAGAATATTATGGATCTAATCATGATATTTAGGAGACTTATTAGCATTTTTAGTTTTGAGACTCTTGTATAAATACTCTTAAGCCTAGACTAGTAAGACAATCTTGATGTGAATGAAGAAACTTTGGAATTTGCACTCTTGAAGATTAGCTCTCTGTTTTGTTCCTGTGAATGCTTATGATGATTTGAATGTTGTTGGAGCTCTTTCTTAGCTGAGTCAACTCAAGTGTACCAGTGAAGCATTGGAGGCCCCCCTTTGCCAAACTAGTACACTCTTTCTTTGTGTTTTTTTTCAAGTACATGTTTTAGATCAGATCTTGTTGTAGATGCGTTTTATCTTGCTGTAGTTAGATGAATTTCATAGCTAAATTACATGCTTAATGTTTTCAAGCCTTACTCATATTGTGAATGATTTCTTGAATGAGAATTCAATGTGTAGTTTGACTTCAAGCATTAAGATAGTCATGAATGTTTTTTGAGTTATTTATGCTTTTAGTACTTTGATTTGATTTGATGATAGTTGTTAATGAATGAATGAAAGAAGACAATGAATGCATCTCTTGAATAAGAGTTTTTTTCTTCTAACATTTGATAGGTCTTAGAACTAGTTCGAACATCTCTTGAATGCTTACTGTTTTTACTCTTTAGAAAAACAAGTGTTGATTATTGTTATGAGATCTATGAAGATGACTTCTGAATAGAATCTTAGCATCTCTTTCATATTCAGCCTTAGAATAGATTCTGGTTTATCTTCATTAAAGATAAAAACTATCTCTAAATCCATATACTTTGGACGTGCCTCTAAGTCTTACAAAAACCAGATTGGCAATCATTTGCACTCTAATTTACTTGGGTAGATTGGAGTCTAACAGTGACCACGACTTGTTCGGGGGCCCACCAGCAGTATGGTAATTATTCTTATGTTGTTTATGCATTTTCTAGTTTAGTTGTCTTTCTTTATTTCCTGTACATGCATTATCATTTTGTTAATTAGTTTGTTGTTATAGTTTAATTGCTTTGATTCTCTTTTGCAGGTTAGAATGAAGGATTGTGTTAGCATGCATTGATCTTGTAGTTAGGAATGGATTTGCAAATCCCTAGACTATCCCCATGTGCAATTAGATATTAGATTATGTTTTTATTTATGATTTAAGAATCAAATTCAAAACAGAGTTTTAAATAGAATAGAACAGAGTTTTAATTTGAGTTTTTTTCGACAAGGATTTGATGCATGGATAGGATTAATTTCAGTTTTTAATGATAGATTGCTTATTTGATTTTTATATAGATATTGCTTACTTAGTTGTTGGCTAATACATTTGGTAGTTTACTTTTTAATGTCATGTTTTAATTTATGTTCTTAAGCATTTTCTTATTGCAGTTTGAATTGTCATAATAGATATAGTATAGTTTCATTTTATGTAATTTCCTTCCTAGAATTAGATTGCAATTGTATTTATTAGTTAATGATTGAGTTAAGTATGAATTTTTCTTACATAGTATAGAAGTACAATGATGATCTCGTTATATTGTTGATGGTCAATAAATGAATATGCGGGGTAATTGACGATCGTTTTTGTCATGGCTAAATTCTCATTGGATTGTTTAATCCATACCTTTCACTTTGCTATTGAGGTTAGTGTTGAGCGTATACCACTTGAATTTTCCTTTTTTGTCAAGTGCCATCAAGATATCATAAGACACCGAAGACATTCACACAACCACCAGCATTATATTTGAGTTTTTCGTAGGTTAAAGATAATTTCTTGCTTTTGTAGATCAAAAGATATAGTTTCTTGCTTTCATAGTTTAGAAGATAGTTGTATTGTTGTTGTAGGATAGATAGTCTTTGCTTTGATAGATTAGATGGTAGTTTGCATATCATAGATTAAGAGTTATTTTTTATTCATTCTTGCTTTCAATTAAATAGATTTCCTTTTTATGAATTAAAAATAGTTTTGAAGTTTTAAGAATTTAGTCCACTTGCCTCTTAGGCTAGATAGTTGTTCAATGAGAAACTTTAATTTAGATAGTTGTTCAATGAGAAACTTTAATTTGATTACTTGTAGTAGAAGTTATCTTAGAGTAGTTAGTTGTCTATTTTCTTTAATAGGTTAGTTAGTTGTCTTTGCTTACTTGTTTACTTGCTTTAATAGGTTAGTTAGTTGTCTTGCTTATTTATTTATATTTGCTTCAATAGAATAGTTGTTGTCTTGTTTACTTATTTGATTTCATAGGGTAGTTACTCATTGAATATAGGTTGGCAAGTTAAAGTAATTTTCTTTTGTCATTTGCTTATTGTTATGCTTAAATAGTTGCTTTTGTTTATTGCTTATTGTTGAACTAGTTTGCTTCAAGTAGGGTTTTCGTTTGTCTTTCTAGATCCATCGATCCTTGGCCCAAAAGTACTTAGGTTACCTAGTTTCAAGTTGCTTAGTAGGGTTTTCTCACTAGATAGGTTTTCTTGAGTAGATTATCCTTTAGATAGCCCCTTTCCTAGTTAGACTATACTACTACCAGCCTTCTACCTTTGGCATATATTTTGCTACAACTCTAAGTTTAATTACCCCAGGTTGACAATTTAATTGAGGGTTTTTAGTGTGTTTTTAGTGCATATATAACACCCATCACATGCGTTTCCCCTCCCAGGACTTAGAATAAAAACATAAATTTCACATAGCTTTCGAAATAATAATAATTATAATTCCCAAGGACTCAAGCCCCTAAGCTTAGCCCCTCTTCCAACCTTTCATTCCCCTTTCCCTTACCCACTCTTTGGAAGCTTAGTCCCCAATCACTCTTTCTTCGTGGTCAGTTTACACGCAGAGATGTTTGTATTTTATTAATAGTCTCCATGATTACATATACAAAAATCAGGATCATGGCCTTGGCATCTGGCTCACTAGCCTAATAAACACATAAGTTTTTCATCTTATAACCACTCGGCTCACCAGCCTATAGACAGAAGTTACAATTCAGCAGGGGCTCAGCCTTGGGGTATTACAATCCCCTCCCCTTATTTTTTCATTGTCCTCAGTGAAACTTACATAGCATCAACAAGATTTTCAAAATCTTCAAAACGATGCGGGTATTCTGCCTGCATAGCATCCTCATGCTCCCAATTCACGTCCTTAGGACTGTACTAGTTCCACTAGACCTTTACAAGCCCTATGGCTTGATTTCGAAGTTGTTTTCTTTTCCGGTCCAATATGCGCACAGGATACACTTGCAGGACACCTTCTTGCTCCACTTGAATTGAAATCCAATCAATTACATGATTAGCATTAGGTATATATTTATTAAGCAATGAAACATGAAACACATTATGTACAGTCATGGATGTAGGTAATGCAAGGATATATGCAACTGGCCCAATCCTTTCTAGGATTTCAAATGGCCCACAAAATCTGGCTGCCAACTTGGCACAGTTTCCCAACTTCAAGGAACTTCTATTGGCTTTCACTTTCCAGAAAACATGATCACCCACTTTAAACTCCCTATGGGTTATGTTTTTATCAGCATAACTTTTCTGCCTCTCTTGGGCAACCTTTAAATTCTTCTTAATTTTTAGCATTTCTTCTTCCATTTCCTTGAACAATTCTAGCCCAACTACTACCTTGTTAGCTGGGTTATCCTAGCTTACTGGAGTATTTCACTTTCTACCATAAAGTGATTCAAATGAGCTTATCTTCAATGGTGCTTGATACCCATTGTTGTAGGAAAATTCTACCAAGTGTAGGTAGTCTTCCCATTTCGATGGTTTGTCCATCACATACATCCTTAGCGTGTCTTCTATTACTCTGTTCACCCTCTCTGTTTGTCCATCAGACTCAGGATGATAAGTTGTGCTAAATTTCAGATTCATTCTGAATCCTTTGAACAACCCCTTCCAGAAATTTGGCGTAAATTTCGGGTCTCTATCAGACACAATGGTCTTGGGAATTTTGTACAATCATGCCACTTCCTTCACAAAGACGTCGGCAACATCCGCTTCCTTGTGAGTAGTCTTTAACAGAATGAAATAGGCAACTTTTTCAAGATTATCCACCACAACCATGATTGAATCGTGCTTCTTTCCTCTTCTGGGCAATCCGATGATGAAATCCATTGTCACCACTTCCCACTTCCACTCAGGAATGGGTAAAGGTTGCAGCAACCCTGCTAGGTGCCTATGCTTAGCTTTAACCTTCAGGCACTCCATACATCTGGCGATGTATTCAGTAATATCTTTCTTCATACCTGGCCAAAATTAATGGCTCTTGACTACTGCCATAGTTTTCTGATATCCAGAGTGTCCTGCATAAGGCACATTATGCATTTCATGTAAAATCATAAGTTTCATGTCCTGGACATTAGGTACATAAATTATGTTCTTGTACAAAAGTGTTCCATCGGTTTCCAATTTATAATTTTCCACTTTCTGTGGCATCTCACCTTGTTGTAGCTTTGTTACCAACTCCATGTACTACAAATGTGCATTTGCAGCTTCCAAAATTCTTCCCTTTATATTCGTTCGGTACATGCTAATTGTTGTAACATATAATTCTTGTACTCTCCTGTTGAGCACATCAACCACTTTATTCTCCTTCCCCTTGATATGCTTGATATCAAAATCGTACTCACATAGAAACTCCAGCCACCTACTCTGCCTAGCATTCAAGGTTGGTTGATCAAACAAGTACTTCAGACCATTATGGTCTATTCTCAGTTCGAACCTCCTTCCCATGAGGTAATGCCTCCATTTATTTAGAGCGTGTACTATGGGTGCCAACTCCAAGTCATGATTTGCATAGTTCCTTTCATGCTCTTTCAACTTTTTGGATTCATAACAAATTATAAATCCATTCTGACTAAGGACTCCTCCTACTCCTTCTTTGCATGCATCAGTGCACACCATGAAATCTTCATTCGGATCTGCAATCCTCGAGATTGGAGCACTGGTTAACAACTACTTCAATATCTAAAAGCTTTTCTCACATTCCTCTGTCCACTAGAAATTCTTCTCCTTCCTTTGCAAGGAAGTGATAGGGTGAGCTATCCTCGAGAACGCTGCTATAAACCTTCTGTAATACCCATCTAGACCCATAAAGGATCTAACTTATGTCACTTTCTTTGGCACTAACCATTCTCTGATGGCCTCAATATTCTCAGGGTCTACAACTATCCCACCCTTCGAAATAATATGCCCCAGGTAATGGATCTGCCTCTGATAAAACGAGCACTTGCTCAACTTGGCATACAGCTGATGCTCTCTTAGCACCTGCAACACCATCCTCAAATGTTGTTCATGCTCTTCCTCTGACTTGGAATACACAAGGATTTCATCTAGGAAGACTATGGAAAACTTTTCTAGATAGTCCCTGAATACACCATTCATCAAGAACATAAAAACAATGGGCGTGTTTGACAACCCAAATGACACCATTGTGAACTCGTAATGACCATACCTTGTTCTAAAGGTGGTCTTGTTGATTTCTTCATCCTTTATCCTTGCTCTGTGATATCCCGACCTGAGTTCTACCTTTGAAAATATCTTTGCATCCTTCAACTAATTGAAGAGGTCGTCAATCCTTGGCAGAGGATATTTGTTCTTTACAGTTACTTTGTTCAACTATCTGAAATCGATACACAATATCGACATTCTGTCCTTCTTCTTCACAAACAAGACCAGTGCACCCCAAGGTGACACACTTGGGTGTATGTACCCCTTCTTCAGAATCTCTTCAAGCTGCAATTGCAACTCTTTCATCTCTGTCGTACTCATTATGTAAGGATATTTTGACACTGGAGCTACTCCAGGCATCAAGTTTATAGAGAAATCAATATCTCTCTTCGAAGGTAGTCCTGGTACCTCCTGAAATACATAGTGAAACTTCTTTAGTACCGCATGATCTCCAATCTTTGACACCTTATCCTTAAGTGTTTCCTCCACACGAGCTACAAATAATTGACAGCCTTTTCTATAGCACTTCTTCAGCTGCATTGCTGAGATTTCTCTGATCACAACAACTCTGGGAATTCCTTGGACTATTTTTCGATTCCCTTCCTATCCAGGCAAGTGAATGCCTTGTTACGACAGTCCAGGATGGCATGGTGTTGGTCCAATCAGTCCATCCCACTTAGACAGTCATAAGACCCTAAAGGCAGAATATTCAATTTAGCCTTTGTGCTCAGTCCATTCATGTCCACAGGGCAGGACTTAACTAACTTAGTGATTTTTCTCCTAGTTCCTATAGCTAGGTGCACTAACCAAGACTTCTCATGTTTGCTTCTCGATAAATGAAAACTTTCCACCACTCTAGGATCTATATAACTATGGCTAGCCCCTAAATAAATTAAAATAGAAAAGGCATGGTTGTTGATCATACCTTCTACTTCAATCTTGTGCGATTGAAATCCATCTTGCTTGTTGTCCAGGGTTGCATAGATTCTTGGCATTCTACTGTTCATGTCCTCCACTATTTCAGCTTGCTGAACATTATGGAAAAATCTCACTTTTCCATTTTTGTGGGGACAATCTCTTTACTTATGGTTTCCCTGACAGCCCAAACACTGAATGGGCATTTATCTTGGCCTTTGTTCCCCTATGTCAGCCATTCTCGACTCTCTAAATGATGGCTGTCCTTGAGAATTTTTTTTTAAAAAGGGAGGTTTGTTTCCCTTCTACCTATGTTCTTTCTTGAACTTCATCTGGTCATCCCAAGCCTTTTGAAAAGTGGGATTTCCTCTTTGTTTCTCATATAAGCATTTTTCTCTTCTTGTCGTTTCTTCCATAGTCTTAGGGTCATCATACTGGATCTTGTCACCAATGGGCGGTGGAAATTCATTTAGATACCTATGAATCTTGACAACCTCATCTTTGATGAACAAAACATACTTCATCAATTCCAAAAACCTATGATCATACTCATCAGTGGTCATGCTTCCTAGTTTGAGTTCAAAGAACTCTTTAATATTTCTGTCATAGTATCTTTTAGTCAAGTGTTTCTTCTCGAAATACCTCTTGAATTATTTCCAAGTGATATCTTTCTCCCTAATGTACTGCACCTACACAAGATGATCCCACCACATGGATGCCTTTCCCTTCAATTGATACATTGCAAGTCTTCCTTCTACATGGGAGGAATAATTATGCAGTTGGAAATATTTCCTCATGCCAAGAAACCATGTTTCGGCATCTTCTTCCTTCTTATGTTCTCCATCAAACGTTGGAGGCTTAATCTTTTTCATTTCGCCCTTCAGTTCATCCACTCCAGATCTCTCATGCTTTCTGGTAGGAGATGGGCTTGAACTACTATGTGCCTCCCTACTGGCATGCTTTGGGGAGAAAAGACAATTTCTGCTAACACTCCTTGATCTTATTTTCCTCTCAGGGGTCCTACGAATCTCTGTTTTTCTTGAGTCACTCTCCTTGTCCAATTTCCTTTCTATTATCTCCATAATCTTCATCAACTTTAAGTTGAATTCACCTTGTTTGTCCTGAGCTTTCCTGAGATTTTTTTTATTGATTCGGTGAGTTTGGGCATCTTTCTGCAATTTTTCAATGATTTTCATCATATACCCTTCCTTGTCTATCTTTTCTCCATGCCCATTGGAGTTCAACCCTTCAACTCCCAAATGAACATCCATCCCTTTAGCTTCATTCTCTTAACTGGAAGCATTCAATGTCTCCTCCATTTATTTGCACTCAGTTTCAACTATAATCGGTTATGGCACTCGCTAAAATTCTGCAAACACAATGTGTAGAAAACCAGAATTTGTCAGGTCATTAATCCTTAACAAATCCCACAACATTAATAAACAAATATGACTCAAGAAAACGTTCAGTTTTCATTTTATGTGATTCTCGTTCAATCAAGAGTCCCCACAGATTTCTTCTTTTGAAGCTCTGCTCTACTAAGTTTTCGAGCACTAGCCCCTTTCTCTGCAACCCCAACCCACACGACAATGGTCGTGACCAAGTGCTAGGTCTTAAGGTTCTCTAATCGGGAATTCAAGGTTTTGGGTTTCGGGGTTTCGGTCCTGTATGCTTCCACTCTTGCTTCCCTCTCCAACTCCTGACTTTTGAACTTCTGACCTTTCTATCCCCCGGGCCCATAGTACAGTTTTCACCAACCACGGTGGTGACATGTGGTGTACTTAAGAAGGTCCACGTACCTTAGGTGACGCCCTCTGGCCCCACTGTGTCTACTTTTCGTTCCGAGCCCACTGCCACATGGCACACATCCCATGTGTCCACATCCATCCAAGTGACGTCAGCCTAACCCACTACTTCAACTCTTCGGGATTTCATGATTTCGGGCTTCGAAAGTTTGTGCGTCGGTACATCCCACTTCTCCCGACAGTCGAACTCCCGAAATTACCATCTTCTTTTTGCTTGATCCAACGATCAATTTCTTTTTCCCAGATCTACGGTGTAGATCTTCTCGGGGTTTCAGGTTTCATAGGTTTTTTCCTCAGCGTACTCCGCTTCTCCCGACAGTTGAACTCCCAAAATGCTTCCCGAATATCTTTACGGCACCTTCTCTAGATCTAACAGTCGTAAGGTTTTTTTTTTTCCTCTCCTCTTAAACAAATCCTATGGCTCCAACACCCCAAGTGTCGAGCACTCTCTTTCTATGGTCAAATACAATGACGGATTTGGTTTTATTCTACCGCAGCTCCTCCTGAGCTTTGTAACACGACCAAGTAACCCCTTGACACTCAGAAACAATCTAAGGTTCAAAATTGATTCCTCCAAACACCATTTCCACTCAAAACCTTGGTCCAAATACCACTTATCTAGCCCATCCAGGATCAATGTTGAAACCTTGGGCTCTGATACCAGTTCGTAACATCCCTGGCCGTCAACTCACTTGTCGGGTAGATGCTACTACGTAAAATAACACTTAAATCGTATGCATTTAAATGAAGTTAAATGACTTAACAGAGTAAACATATATTTACTTCTAACATACAAAATTAATGGGATTTAACCGTAATATCATTGAAATGGAATACATGATAATACTGCAAGCAACACAGACATGCATTTTAATTGATTAAACACATGCATATACTTATCTTTGAAACTATAGTAGCTCCACCAACCACGTGCAAACCTTCCATGAACCTCCAAGCCTTAGATCACTCTCAATAGTGGATCACCCCCGAGATGGGACCAAGCTCCAATGAGGGCAAGGGAATCCTAGACTAGGTTGAGGTTACCGAAAACTACACAGAGTAACTGGAAGGATTCTCTCTAGGATCATTCTTATGCCCACTACTCATGGACTCTCATTCCCCACATGCCTGTTTCACCTAGGAGTATAAACCTTCACAAGCACACTCCATTGGTCCTACACCTTTCGCTCTGGGTCTCGGGAATAGGCCGGATCAAGAACTCTCAGAGATCCGTAACTGGTGTTGGACTCTCTTTGAGAGAAAACCACTTCCCCGCAGACACTCTCACTTGGAGTGAGCTTCTCACAGGCCTAACAACCTATTTCTTCTACCACGAGTGATCCAGGTGGATATTGGTGGCCACCCACCTTTTCCGACTGGCTCAAAATAGTTTTCTGGCAATTTTGGCAATTTACTATTTTTAGCAGGTTTAACTTCCGGGGCCATTTTGAGGGCCTAAATGAAGGTTTTTTGAGAT